>JAQFZY010001658.1:0-14528 GCA_034696285.1 Hypogastrura burkilli | reverse complement strand
TTTTTAAAATGTCGAACAATTAAAATGTCGAAATTTCAAAACGTTGAAATAAATAAAGCTGTGAAATTTCAAAATGTAGAAAAATACAGCTGTATTATAAAACGTTAAACAATGAAGATGTCGAACATGCCAGAAAGGGCTATTTGCTCACTAAGAGCTACATAGGAAAAAGTTTAAATGACATAAATACGTTTTAGCGCACGTATCGCTACGTATTAATACGTACGTGCACAATAAAAAAAATATTTTATTTGAACAAAACAAGAGACTTAGGCCGATAAAAGTGTAAAACAAAGCCTTAAAATTATCCAACAACAGTAATTCATTCTGAGGTGGATCTAATCTCAGTAAAGTATTTTAACTATTCTAAGCCGATTTGTCAGAAGAGCAGCTTAGTTTACAGAATATTTAATTTTATAGGTCGCACTTACTACATTTCTTGAGGAGTTGCGGACACGTAAAGCTTAAAGTTTCACAGCCACGCTCTCGTGTAATACTAGTTCAACAATTTACGCCGTCGACTTTTCAATTGTTGGACATTTTATTTGTTCGACATCTAAATGGTTCGACCTTTTCGTCATTCGACATTGTACCCTTTCGACGTTTTTACCTTCGGCATTTCAATTTTTCGTCATTTTCCGCGTTAGACATTTTGAGTTAGCCATTATGACCATTCGACGTTTTCTCGTTCGAAGGGATTCTCTTTCCTTTTTGCAGCCAACTCCGAAGGCCATCCTAAAGGTGCTGGAGCTTTATGAGACTAAGAACTCTCGACACTCCGTGATGATAGTTGGTCGGACTGGGAGTGGAAAGTCTGTGACCTGGAAAACTCTCAAGGACTCCTTATCATTTCTCTGCAGGGAGGGAGAGCCTGACTTTGTGGCGGTGAAAGTATGAGCAATTACTAGAATATCACCTGTAACCTGTATACTTTTTTCGTTCGAGGCTCTTACGATCATGTCCCTCGTCCTAGGAACTCATAATTAACCCGAAGGCCCTGACATTAGCCGAATTGTATGGCGAATTTGATCTGAGCACAGGAGAGTGGTCAGATGGCGTCATTTCCTCCATTATGCGAATTACTTGTGCTGGTAAGTCTAAACGCTGAAGAGGGCTAAGGAGCATATTGGTTCATATCTTCTTGGACTGTTTACAAACGCAGATGAGAAGCCAGACCAGAAATGGATCCTCTTTGACGGACCCGTGGACGCAGTGTGGATTGGTAAGAATACGACCAAATACATTCTCCCTGACATCCAGTTTGAAAGTCCGGAAATCTGTCTCACGTTGGAAGTATTTACTTTCCGACCCCCAGAGAACATGAACAGCGTAATGGATGATAATAAGATATTGACGCTGATCAATTCTGAGCGAATCTCGATGCCGGAGCAAGTTTCCCTTCTCTTTGAAGTTGGTGACTTGACTCAGGCCTCCCCTGCCACTGTCTCCCGCTGTGGGATGGTCTACACTGACTTTAGGGACCTCGGATGGAAACCTTACATTGGTAAACGAAACATACTTAGCCTAGTCTTAAAATTCCCGGGACTTTACCCTCCTCTCTCCACTTGCAGAGTCTTGGCTTGGGAAACAGAAGAAAGCCAAAATTGCGCACGAGGTAAGTGCTCGCTTTTCTTCATGCCCATTAAAGTCATTTTCCAATTGACAAAGTTAAAATTTCCACTTTTGGATTCCAGTATCGGAAGAGTATTGACTTCTACCTGGAAAGAACTCTGAATTTCAAAGCGGATAACTGTAAGGAGCTTATTCGCTCAACCGAGCTCAACTTAGTTACCGCCCTTGCCCGCCTCATGGACTCCCTTGCCACAAAGGAGAATGGCGTGAATCCGAAGGATGATAACACGTTTGACATAATGGTTCGCTTTTACTTCATGTTCAGGTAAGAGAGCCTATCTTTATCGTTTTCCCAGGATCATGCATCATGGCCTTAATACTTATCACGGTTACTCGTAAATAGCCTCATTTGGTCTGTCTGTGCCACTGTGGATGAGGATGGGAGGAAGAAAATTGACGGATTTCTCAGAGAAATGGACCCGATTTTCCCTGCCAAAGACACTGTATACGATTACTATGTGGATCCAAAGGCTAGAAATTTGTTGCATTGGGACACAATGCTGTCTGCAACATGGAAGTATTCAGATGAGCAAGTCTTGTCAAATTAAAATATGTCTAATTTACCGCGTTTCAAAGAATGTTATGCAGATTGTTAAATACATGTTGATCTTACAGGATACCCTTCTTCAAGATTGTTGTTCCGACGGTAATCCCAGAGTCAAAATTATAGCTAGAAATTGACTTTGCATTGTTCAAATTTCCTTCTACAGGTTGATACAGTGCGGTATAAATATGTGTTGTCAACCCTGTTGAAGAACTCACATCCTGTTTTAATGGTCGGACCGGTTGGGACGGGCAAAACATCCGTGGTTCAGTCAGCACTCGGAAGCCTGGACCCTGAAATATACGCTTTGCTAACAATCAATATTTCGAGTCAGGTAATTTAGAACTAAGTGTGGAAAGTATTAAAAGTTTCTGATCTCAACAACTCTCGCTTCTGTAGACGACGTCCATGAACGTTCAGAGTTTCATTGAGAGTCGATTGGAGAGAAGAGCAAAGGGAGTATTTGCTCCGGCCGGGGGAAAGTTCCTTCTCTGTTTCTTGGATGATTTAAACATGCCTGTAAGAGATATATACAAATGTATTTGTAGGATAATCTACTCTAGGACTGACCGACTACTTACAAAATGGTTGTCCAGTCTACAATGATACTATTATTTCCAGGCAAAAGACATCTACGGTTCCCAGCCACCACTTGAACTAATCAGGCAGTGGCTGGATTATAAATTCTGGTATGATCGTGGCAACCAGACGGCCAAACTGATTTCTGTAAGTATATACAAATAAACCGTTGTAACGAGCATAGCCAAAGAGCGGAGCGTGGTAAGGATAAATGCTAATTATGTAATGTCACATACTGTATCTACTATGACGTTTACCCGTAAGACATCGCCATTATTAGGAATAGTTTGGTAAAAACCGTTTTTACATCGGTCCAACGTGTCCTAAGTAAAAGGCACGTAAACTCTGTAGACCTTAACATTTGACCTTTTACTTAACAAATTCAATAGCATTACACTATGAAAAATTGATTAATTAAACTGTGTTAGAAACTCCTTTAATGCTTTTTGAATTGAGTGGAGGTTGACCTTGACCTTTGACCGGAACGATTAAGGATAATGAATCATGTACACCGCACCATTAGTAGGAATCCATTGGCGGAAACTGTTTTCAAATCGGCCCATTGGTTCTTGAGTCACGGAAATTTGAAAGAACATGACCTTTCAGCTTTGACCCGATGTATTTAGGACAATGGCCTTAGGAGAAATCGATCGGTGTAAATCATTTTTAAATCATTGCAACGTGTATTGCGCTATAGGGTGACCTTGACCTTTATAACAGGCTATATGATACTTTGACCCGACGTTGAGCTCCGCGTCAAAATTAGGAACCGATTGGTGTAAACAGTTTTGGAATCAGATCAGTGGTTCTTGAGTTATAAGCCCGACACAGACAGATAGACAGAAAAGTGGATCGCGAAAAAGGGCTCCGCTCTTTAGTAAGTGCATTCCGGCCATGTCATGTACGGGTTATTGTAGATTCAAATAAATTTTAACTTACAGAACATGTTTCTTGTTGGAGCCATGGGACCCCCTGGTAAGAAATAAGGCATTTAGTCTAAATAATGCCGTAAAATTCAAAGGACTAATACAATAAGATAATTTGTGCGTAGGTGGGGGCCGAACTGAGATTTCTCCTCGGCTACAAAATATCTTCTCTGTGATTAACATGACTTTTCCTGAAGAGCCACAGATCAAGAGAATCTTTTGCACGATGCTCGTACAGAAGCTTTCGAGCTTTGACCCGGAAATTAAGCCCATTGCCGAAAACATGACAGTTGCAACTATTCACTTGTACAATGCCGTGGCCCAGAGTGAGTGTTGTGGCCGGAAAATGGAAAATCTATCGAATTTATTTTATCGAGTGGAAATTCCATCGAATCTTCTTTATCGTTGAAGATTTTATCGAACTCTTTTTTAATAGAAAAACATTTGGTCGAAATGCCAAAACTTTATTCACACAGCTAATGATGACCGTAATTTGTACGCCCTATATATATACATATATAGGGGCGTACATCGTAGCGTATATGTCGTAGCGTATATGACGCTACGATGCTAAATCTGACGCTTTGTCTGGAGCTGGTCTCTACCCCCTACTTTTATTTTCTTTAAAAGTTCACTCAGTTTGCTATAATTTACATATTGCCTGCCTTTCTACCTTTTCTTACTTAATCTTATCTTATCCTGGTTCAAATTCAAGCACATCGGCTTTTCGGTCAACTGTACATTCGGTTAAATAAACCATCGATAAAAAGTACTTTCGATGGAATTTCCTTCGATAAAAAAGTAATCGATAAATGAAAATCGATGGAATTTCCGGGGAACGGGAGTGTTACTGGAGTTAAGTTTGAAACTGGTACATTTTACGCTATCACGCTTCGGATCCTTGTTCTAGAGTGCTTGCCTACTCCAGCCAAGATTCATTATTTGTTCAATCTTCGGGATATCTCACGCGTGTATCAGGGGCTCCTAAGAGGGAACACCAGGTGCCAGGACACAAAAATTGCATTTATCAAGCTCTGGTTTCACGAGTGCTGTCGGACCTTTATGGTGAGCCCAAAATATTTGGTTAAACTTCTAAAAGAATCTGTCCCAAACTAATTCTCCCTTTCAATTTCAGGATCGTCTTGTGGATGAAACGTAAGGGAAAGGGACATATCCTCTCTTCGCAATGATAATAAAAACATCTTCTATAAGAGGCTAATAAAAACTCCTCCCTTTTTGAAACCATTCCAGGGACCGGGAATGGTTCATAACGTGCTTGTCTGAGAAGCTCGGAACTTACTTGGACCAGACTCTCCAGAGTGTTTGTCCGAATCGCGTAATGCCGGTCTTTGGGGACTTCCTAAGCACAAACAGATACTACGAGGATTTAAAGGACTTCAAAGCTGTTCGTCGTTTCATGACTGAATCAGCTCTGCCAGCCTATAATAACACGCCTGGCTGTGTCCCCATGAACTTGGTCCTGTTCCGAGAAGCCATTGAACATGTTGCGAGGTTCTTAGTTCATATGATTCCGAGCTTCTTCCGCGAAGCTCTTAGTTCATCTGATTTTTATTTCAGAATCGCTCGAGTAATTTCTCAGCCCAAGAGCTCCTGTATGGTGGTCGGAATTGGAGGGCACGGGCGTCAGTCCCTGAGTCGGCTAGCTAGTTTCATTTGCGAATTTTACATATTTCAAATTGAAGTGAACAAGAGGTACAAGAAGGCTGACTTTCGGGAAGATTTGAAAAAGCTATACCGAAGGACTGGAGTGGATAACAAGAGCTGTTCCTTCATCATGAATGATACTCAGGTACGTAATGGTCTAATTAGAGGTCGATGTTGATATCTTTCATTGTCCACTTTAATCCCTAACTACGCATTATCTGTATGAACAGATTGTAGAGGAGAATTTCTTGGAGGACATTAACAGTAAGTATAAAAATATAACAACAGAAATCAGACATGAGATTGGTGTTGTAAAATATATTCACCAAAGGTTGGCTCATACTCACCTTTCAAACTTCAACTTTTCTGATTTTGCATCTGGACTACATTTTTTACTCCAGTTGGGGCAAAGCACAACGTATGTGCCTTAGCAACCTCATGCTAATGTATGTTAATTCTGACATAGCTACTAACCTTTTCCAGTGCAGTTGTAAGTAATTTTACAGGTGAGTTTGTTGAATTTTCACTTTTGTCAAATTCGCAAAAGTTGAACAAAAATAAACACGTATGAGCCAACCTTGTCTAGCCAGAATTCTCTAGGGTAAATGAACCTTGATATTCACATTCTCTGAAAAACACATCATCCCATAACAGATATACTCTCCTCTGGAGAAGTGCCGAATCTGTACAAACCTGACGAATTTGAAGACGTCAAGAGTAATATAACGAAGGTAAGTTACTGTAGTACCTGAGAATTGACTGAGCACCGTATAGTATTTACTATGTCCCGCATACCATAATTAATACATAAAATTTCACCCGGGTAAATCATAGGCCGCCCTCCGAAACGGATATCAAGAAACGAACGAGTCAATATTCAAGTTCTTGCTCTACCGTGTCCAAACGAACTTGCATATCATCCTTTGCATGAGTCCAATCGGAGACTCATTTAGAAATCGAATTCGACAATATCCTGCCCTGGTAAACTGCACAACGATAGATTGGTTTGATTCTTGGCCAAAGGACGCCTTACTCGAAGTTGCTCACCGCTGGCTAAGTGATGTCACGCTTGACACTAGGTCCGCCGTCATGCAGGTTATTTTATTTACTTACTATTTCCACCTTCAAATGAATCTCCTGCACTCAGGAATTTATAACAAAAGTTGATAATTTGCAGGATGAAATGCAAACAGCTTGCGCAGCAATGTTTGCCAACATTCATTTTTCGGTTACCGGATTCTGTACACGAATGCAAATGGAGATGCAGCGGAAGAATTACGTAATTTAACAAGCATTCCATAATTTCATATCTCTTAATAGTAACCATTACCGACTCTTTGCAGGTAACCCCGATTAACTACCTCGAGTTGGTATCTGGATATAAAATGTAAGCCGTGTCCTATAGGCTATATAGAACTGGCGTAAGACTATATAGGCTAGAACTAATCAACGTTTGGTACGATTTGTGTCTAGATTATTGACGGAAAAACGAAAGGAGATCGGAGAGGCATCAGAAAGATTGAAAGCTGGACTAGGGAAAATCATCGAAACGAGAGCCAAGGTGGAGGAGATGCAGACGGACCTCGAGGTCTCACAACATCGAGGTAAACGGGAGTTACCTCGCTGCTTGAGTAGAAGGATTTGGAAAAATGCCTAACTTGAGGATATTCACAGTTGAGGAGTACCAGGAGATTTGTGACCAGTTCTTGGAACAAATTGTGAAGCAGAAAACCGAGACTGATATTCAGGCTGTGATTGTGGCCCAGAAGAGAGAGAGAGTGGCCGTGGAAGAGAAGGAGTGTAAGGAAATGGCGAGAGTTGCGTACATGGAATTGGAAGCCGCACTCCCTGCTCTCGACGAAGCCATGAAAGTAGGCCAAACTCATTAATATGTTGGTCTATTTGACACATTATTAAGTAGCTTATGCTGCCTTATAACTTAACTCCCCGCTGACTTCATCTGGTTATGTTGGCGCGATAGCCGTCGGAATAGTCCATCCCTCCTGTTCCTCTTACATTTCTAGCCTTTCAGCGTTCCAACGATGATCCTTCAAATATCTTGTGTTTACACCATCCTGCGTAACACTAAATAATAGCGTGTATTTCGTTGAACACTCGTATGTCGTCATTTGTAATATTACGTTGCATATTACATTCCAACTACAGCCTCTATATACAAATACTACAGGTGAACTATTTCAAGTTAATGTAATCCCAGTATTTCCTTTTCTGTCACTTTACCGGTACAATTTATTGCATGATTCATATTGAATCTAGAATTTTTAACGTAACCCCAGTTTATTAAAATAACAATATAGAATGCATAGTATTACCTACGCACATAAATCATGCTTAAAAAATATAAATTATACTAAAATCAAATACAAAGCCACATTTAGTTTAAGCAACTTCGTTATACGCGTTTGCAATTTCACTTGTAGGCACTTGCAGCCTTGAATAAGAAGGATTTGAGTGAAGTAAAGTCCTATGCCAGCCCTCCAAAACTAGTGGCCAAGGTTATGGAAGCCGTAATGATACTGAAAGGGGTAGCCCCAACATGGGCTGAGGCCAAGAAGCAGCTCGGAAATGCGGATTTTCTCAAAGAAGTAAGTTATAGTGTGAGAAGTAAGCTACCTGGACCTGGGCATGCTTCACAGTATGCTTTCCTTATGTTCTTATCCTATTTCATTATCCCCCCTTTTCACCTAGCTTCAAGAGTTTGATAGGGACAACATTACCCAGAAGACGCTAAATAAATTAGGGAAGTATATTGCGTCAAAGGACTTTATTCCAGAAATTGTTGGAAGGATTTCCAAGGCCTCAGAGTCTCTCTGTATCTGGACAAGGGCCATGCAGTTATATGGAACAATTTACAATGCTCAAGTGAAACCCAAAAAGGAGAAACTGGATGAGGCCGAAGCCCAACTCAAAGAGAAACAGAAGATTTTAGCCGAAGCCGAGGCCAAGATCCGGGAGTTGGAAGCCGTGCTCGAGAAATTAAAGAAGGAGCATGAGGAGAAGCTGGCCGAGAAGGATGCTTTGGCCAGAAAGGCTGAAGAGCTCATGAAGAAATTGGAGCGTGCAGCCATGCTCGTCGATGGACTAGCGGGTGAGTTTCAGAAGCTTCTAATTATTTATGCTTGGGCTATACATAAATCTTGATTCTGATTATTTATTTCCGGCCGGTTTTAGGAGAGCGAGTCCGATGGGAGGAAACAATCAAGATTCTAGGAGAGAAGCTGGGCTATGTTGTGGGGGACTGTCTCCTGGCCGCCGCATGTCTATCTTACATTGGGCCCTTCCTGTCCAACTATCGGGAGGAAATGGGATCGGATTGGCTCCATGAAGTTCGGAATCTCCTCATCCCTTGCACGCCTGACTACAACTTTTGCGAGTTTCTGGCAAATCCGACTGCTGTGAGAATGTGGAACATTCAAGGACTCCCCAGAGACTCATTTAGCACGGAGAACGGGGTTATTGTAACGAGGGGAAGACGTACTCCCCTCATGATTGATCCTCAGTGTCAGGCACTCAAATGGATCAAGAATATGGAAAGCGAAAACGTATGGTACAATGTACACTTATGCTCTGAATTCTGAACGAAGGGCCCCTTTAAGAGGAGCTGAATTGTGTAGGATCTCAAAATCATTGACCTGCGGCAACATAATTACTTGAGCGTTTTGGAAGAAGGGATCACGAACGGGACTTCCGTTCTTCTCAAAGACGTTGGGGAAGAGCTGGATCACACTCTGGCTCCCGTGCTTAGCCGAACTGTGGTCAAGCAAGGTTCGGCATAAATGCGAACTATGCAAAGCTCGGGTTGGTTTTCAATGCAACCTTGATTGATTAGGTGGGAAGCTGATGATGAAAGTAGGCGACAAGGAGCTGGAATATCAC
The DNA here is from genome assembly GCA_034696285.1 of Hypogastrura burkilli. Lineage (NCBI taxonomy): Eukaryota > Metazoa > Arthropoda > Collembola > Poduromorpha > Hypogastruridae > Hypogastrura > Hypogastrura burkilli. Next base: position 5,285 of record JAQFZY010001658.1, on the reverse strand, counting down.
TTGAATTTCCGGTTCTACATCACGACTAAAATGAGCAATCCCCACTATATTCCTGAAATTGCGAGTCGGGCCTGTATTGTAAATTTTGCTGTAAAAGAACAAGGTGATATGTCTGCCTGATTCATATATCTACTCATCTTTAGCTGCAAATTTGTACTATTCACTTGGAATGCATCTCTTTTTTTGGTGAACCATTAGGTCTTGAAGCCCAACTTTTAGGGATAGTGGTGAGAAAGGAGAAGCCAGAGCTGGAGGAAATGAAAGACAGTCTCGTTCTGAACATTGCTTCTGGGAAAAAGAAACTGGAAGAGCTCGAAGACACTATATTAAGGTCAGCCATAAAATCTAATATAATTGGACTCAGGAAGTTCTATAGGACGTCGATTTTTCTGCTAGGCTGCTCAACGACTCCCAAGGCTCCATACTGGAGGATGAAGAGTTGGCAATCACGCTAAAGATTTCCAAAGAAACCTCAATTTCAGTTACAAAGCAGTTGGAAATCGCACAGGAGACCGAGATTGAGATCGATGCTGCTCGTGAAGTAAGCCTTTTGTTGAACCAGCAATGCTCAGTATTTGCAAGGATCACGGCACCTCAATACCGAACCTTCTTTTAGCATTATCGAGCCAGCGCAACACGAGCCTCCATTCTTTTCTTTGTTCTCTATGATATGAGCCGAATTGACCCGATGTACCAATTCTCTCTCGACTCCTACATTAGCCTATTCAATATCTCCATTGAGAAGAGTCCGAGATCCTCAAAGTTGGAAGAGCGGATCAATCACTTGAATGATTATCACACGTATTCTGTATATAGGTAAGGCCTTTACCCCTACTATACCAACCCAGTTAAGGCCCCATAATTTGTGTTTTAACCAAACAGGAACATTTGCCGGGGCCTGTTTGAGAAGCATAAGCTCCTCTTCTCATTACACATGTGTGTTAAGATTATGGAAAATGCCGGAAAGTTGAACATGGAAGAGTATCAGTACTTCCTGAAGGGCGGAGTTGTTCTCGACAGGAGCGAACAGATGGATAACCCTTGCGAGCGTAAGAAATTCAACTATGTACGCTCCGTCCCGTATGTCCTAATTATTCCTCAATTTCTCAGATTGGCTCTCGGAAGTTGCATGGGATAACATTACGGAGCTTGACAAGCTGGTTGGTTTCCGGGGGATAGTTATGTCCTTTGAGCAACACGCAAAGGAGTGGAACCAATGGTACACACACACAGAGCCAGAGAAAGGGTTCCTTCCTGGTGATTGGGAGCAGAGGTTGAACGATTTCCAGAAAATGATCATTGTTCGAGCGCTGAGGCCGGACCGGGTCTCATTCAGAGCCCTCTCATTCGTCTCAGCCAATCTGGGCGGAAAGTTCACGGAGCCGCCTGTCCTTGACATGCAGTCTGTCCTCGAGGACTCAACCAGCTTCACCCCACTCATTTTCGTCCTATCCACGGGTGCGGATCCGGCCGCCTCACTATTCACGCTCTCAGAGAATGCCAAAATGATGCATCGGTTCTTTTCATTGTCCCTCGGCCAAGGACAGGCTCCAATTGCAACAAAAATGATCGTGGAAGGAGCTAAAATGGGCCATTGGGTGTTCCTGGCAAATTGCCACTTGTCTCTCAGTTGGATGCCCCAGTTGGACAAATTAGTGGAAACAATCCACGACGAGGGGCCCCATAAAGACTTTAGGTACGTATACTAATACAAAGGAATCCAAACCCAAACTGACTAACTGCATATGATGATAGTTACCGCGGGATAATAATAGTATAATTTGTAACCCAGGCTCTGGCTAAGCTCAAGTCCTCACCCAGACTTCCCGCTCTCAATATTACAGGCTGGGATTAAGATGACGACGGAGCCGCCCAAGGTGACTCCTAGGATTCACGATTTTACCATGCGGCATATTTAACGTTAAACGCTTCTGTCCATTCCTCAGGGTGTAAAGGCGAACATGAAGAGGCTCTATCAAAGCATTCCTGATGCCCGATTCGCTGCTCAGGGAAAGCCTGAAAAGTATAAGAAGCTACTATTCTCACTCTGCTTCTTCCATTCCATCCTTTTGGAAAGGAAGAAATTCCAGCAACTTGGCTTTAACATCATTTACGGGTTCAATGATAGTGACTTTGAGGTATGTTCTGACAGTGTTGGCAAAGCGTCGTGCTCTTGTGAACCAGCACTGTATTGACTCCACAGGTTTCGGAGCTCTTGCTTGGAATATATCTCGTTGAGTACGAAACGACGCCCTGGAGCGCTTTGACCTACTTAATTGCTGGCGTTATGTACGGCGGACACGTTACGGATGATTGGGACAGGCGGTTGCTAGGGTCATACATTAATCAATACTTCTGTGACGAAGCCCTCAATACCCCGTTCTACAAGTAAGATCCAATCATTCCAACCTACAAAGACATCAATGATACAGTTCAGCTTTAGATCCGGAGGAGTCAATGAGCCACGATTCCAAATACCTAGGTTATCTTCTCTTCCAACTTACTACATCCCCAAAGATGGGGACATTAAATATTATCGTGAGATCGTGAACAAGCTGCCTGCGGTGGATCATCCCGAAGCCTTTGGTCAGCACACGAACGCAGACATTGCTTCTCAAATCAGTGAAGCCAACTTACTCTTTAGCACTCTCCTATCCCTACAAGTCCAGAAGCAATCAGTACAGAGTGAAGGACGGGCCGAAGACAAGGTAAATGACTTATAGTCGCCCTCTTAACCGCTTCATGCCAACAAGCTGCTCCCTGATTCCAGGTATCACAAATGGCGGCCGACGTCATGTCCAAGTTGCCGGAAATTATCGATGAGGGTGAAGTGCGCAGAGTTTTGGGAGATTCACTTCAGCAGCCTCTAAACATTGTCCTCTTACAGGAGGTAGTTCAAAGTCATATCTATAATAATTATAATCTACTAGTACATATACATATTTCCCTATCCCGGTTCCTTTGTTCAGATCGCCCGCTACAATGTCCTCTTGGTCGGGATAAGAAAGTCCCTTGTCGAGCTCGATAAAGGGATTCTAGGCTTAGTTGTCATGTCGAGTGACTTGGAAGAAATATTCAAATGCATTTTTTCTGGAAGCGTCCCTGCTTCCTGGCTGAAGAGTAATCATTTTAATTATCCTTTACAAATTGCTAAGGCATGCCCGAATGCATACAAGACTTCACCAGTTGCAATTCTTAACAGCCTATCCTTCCCTGAAACCTTTGGGGGCTTGGAGTCGAGATTTGGTTCAAAGGATGGACCAACTTACACTCTGGAGCAATACGCTGAAGCCACCGGTAAAATTCTGGATTTCAGGTTTTACTTTTCCCACTGGGTTCCTAACTGCAGTTCTCCAGGTACTAACAAGCAATTATTTTACTACCCGATAATGTTCTATTCCTTAAAATTATTATTCTAACCGAAAAGTAAATTCCCTTCTCTATAGACTTCCGCAAGGAAGCACAATGTGTCTATCGACACTTTGTCATGGGATTTTTCAGTCTCCACTGTGGAGTCGGTTAATATCCTACTCCCACCGAAGGACGGGGTCTATGTCCAGGGTTTATTTCTGGAAGGGGCCACTTGGGACGTCAAAGGGAGCCACTTGTCGGAAAGTGCTCCCATGCAGCTAGTTACCGCCATGCCCGTCATCCATTTTAAGCCAGTGGAGAACCGGCGGAAATTCCACAGGAGTAAGTTAACCACAGTTGATGTGGCCAATTTGAAAGAGAGGCTCCAGTATTTAATTAATGTGTCGTACTTTCAACTGTTTAGATTTATATGAATGCCCATGTTATTATTACCCGGTCCGGGCTGGGGGTCAAGGACGACCAGCCTATATCGTATCGGTTGAGCTCCGCTCCGGTACCGAGTCTTCCGATCACTGGATTCAGCGTGGCGTGGCTCTCCTCCTCAGCCTAGCAACTTAAAAATGCTTTGAATAATATCAACCCGGTCCTTTGAAAAAGTGCCGACCTGACATTGTCCCTTCTCCCCAGCTTACGAATATCATGGAAAAACGGAGAACCTACTATACCTGCATCTACATATAATACTTGTCATCATAATACGTGATTAAAAATTAAAATACATATACTGATCGTAAATCTTGCAGGGTACATATCTTGTTCAGTACAATACAATAAGAATGCCGATATGCCGATTCGAGTATTTTCAATGCAGACTCTCGAAGATCTATCGGCATGCGGGATTCCTTGCCAGGCTGTTTTCATACTTTAATTGGCATGCGGTACAATACATCAAACTATCTGTAAAATCAAGACAGCCGTTTTCGTTGTCGGTTGACTTGAGTGCAATAACACGGTATTAAGGATTTACAGTAAAAGTGTAGAGTAGAGTGTGGGCGCAAATCGCAAAGCTGAATCTACACGAAATATCTCTTTTAGTCTCACGCTTTATGTCTCTACCCGCACCACCACAAGGTCTCTATATATGTATATCAAAAAGATAGGAGATCCCACATCTCTCTTCTGTGTAGGAGATTCGAAATTATGTTCACTATGCACATCGCTTTTACGTGCTATAGAATGCTATATACATTCCGCATTCGTCAAACAGCTGGCAAGGCGGGTAGGTATACGGCAAACCAGGACCAGAGGGCAGAGTTTGGGTATCCCAGGTATCCCGACTAATTAAATTACTACACGTTCAGTTCAGGTAAATGTAAACTGACTCACAAGCGCCAGCGCCATTATGCATTAACATAATTTAGTAAGACGCAACTGTGTATAACTAGGGGTAAAGTTAACTTGGTCAGAACGTCACAAGCACACGAACGGAAAAAAGTGAAAGTGCAAAATTGTGTAACACCCTCATATACATACTAGCACTAGCAAGTCCAGGTTAGGATCTAATGAATTCTTCATCTTTACGCTTTAGATTATGTAATTATACCTATGTATACATATACTGTATTACAAATTAACATTAACATTAGATTAACAAAATACTATAATACAAGTAATTATTAAAGACGCGAGCGAAAGTCTTCCTAATCCTAAGGTGATGAGTCCCTTCAAAGGCATAAAACAAGCGTTACGAGGTACGATTGAAGGATTTCTGTTAAATTACGAAATTAAATCAAAACATATTGAATTCGATTACCTATACGCCGTTTTATTTGTTTATCGCCTAAAATGTTGAAGTACGCATTACATAACATATTCCGTTTCGACCATGCATGGGTTGATTGCTGCGCAAACTCAACTCCATTTCGTGTCGATTTTTGAAAAATACTTTGAAAGTTAGGTTAGATTAAGCAACA
>JAQFZY010001657.1:0-14535 GCA_034696285.1 Hypogastrura burkilli | reverse complement strand
GTGAAGAGCTCGGAGAAATTGCCCCCACTTTGTATTATTTAACGTTGCCTATCTCTCTCAAGGCAAAAATAAGCCACTCTCCTCTTTGCGTGGTTTCAAGAATCGTCCCATGGTCTATTGGGGCCGCCTACAACTTTGGGCCCGTACTAACCAAATCCGATCACTATAGCCTCAAAGAAATCGAATACGGGGCCACCAGTACCACTTGGCCCGTCCAAACGCGATCCGATCACAATTGTCTCAAAGAAATCGAATCTAGCGCCTCTGAAACCAATGGACCCGTCTAAACCCGATGCAAGCTCTATTAGCTTAAAGAATTTGAATTGAGCGCCACTGGAACCATTGGAACCGTCCAAACCCGATCCGACATCTGTTGTCATATACAATTTTTATTACGCGCCGTTGGGAACGCTGAACCTGTCCAAACCATAACCTTAACCTAACCTAACTTAAGATCAATTTCTCCGTAAAGTTTTCGAAAGTTTCCAAGCCTAACCTAACTTAAAATTAATGTTTTCGGAAAGTTTCCAAACCTAAGTTAACTTACAAAATGTTTCCGGGAAGTTTCCAAATCTAACCTGACTAACCGGACTAGCCGATGAGTTATATCATCTCGCTGATCAAAATTACGCTATGCGTTTTTGGACTTTAAACGCTACAGGCAGGCCAAATATTTTTTTCCGTATTGTATGAGTGTATACTATGTGCGTTAAGCTCAGTATTCAGTATCTCAATAAATGGTAAATGAAATTCTCTTTGACTTTGACTAGTCCATAAGCCCTCGCACTAACTGGGAATCAGCAACAACAATTTACCTCATTGAAGTTTTTTTCATTTTTCAGTTGGCATTTTTCGAGAAAACACGTAATAGGGCCTTTCAAAGTGGTGACTTATAAGTGGAATTAGACTCATTTCTTTTTTTGACTTATAAGTCGAATTATTCTGCGCATGCGCAAACTCAAAAAGTGCACTTATAAGTGCCGACAAAATAAGCGTCCTGGAGAGGCTTATTTTCCAAATAAGTGACTTATTTCAGAGTTGACTGAGTTGAGAAACTCAACTCTCTCGTCATCCTTGATCCGTGTTCTGCTCTTCTGACATTCAAAAGTAAAGTAAAGGACTACCTACTAATTTTACAAGTTCACGTTTTTCGCTATAGTAAAGTGAGTTTTACTGAACAACTATTGAACACATTCGACGTGGACGTACAGAGCCGGGTACATCACAAGTCTCTAGTTCGACTTCTAAAACGTCGTACAAATGGACACAACCGACTAAAATGCTCATGGCGGAGTATTTAAAGGAACATTACTCATCATATTTGGTAAGCTATTAGAAAAGTATATGCGTAACTAGGACTAGCTCTTCTAATTTAGCTCTGTTCTACAATTAAGTGAACATAATTAACGTTTTTGGTAGGCTGCTTGAAGTCTGCGCGATCAGACGTTATACGTATATATCCGTAATTTAGTAGTAACTCGCTACATACGTCATACGTTCTCTTATTATAGAAAATTGGATCAAATTGAGACAAATTCGTTTTTCTTCTGTATACTGAACGAATGTCCATACTTTGATATTCTTCATGAAGTACTTGGAACTCAATATTACTCCGCCGTATGTGATCTCAATTTCTGAATTTGATGGGATTTGGCCTATTTTTTCGTTGGAGGACATATATGAGAACCGAAATGACGAAGACCTCGAGTTATAAACAGAGAGGTAATAAACAAATTATGATAATGCATGTTGATGTAATGGTTGAAGTAACGAACAGCCCCCACATAGTCGCGTACAGTAGAACCGCAATATACAGTCTTAAGTTTTATGAATTAAATTAATTAAACGCTTACTTTGTTTAGGAGGTATTTAGTTCGCACTTTTGGTTCGCTGTAACCTAACATTACCTAAGTTAAATAAATGAACTTACAACGTACACTCTACAATTAGAAACTTGAGACTGTTTAATGCGGTTCTACTGTAGTATAGTGGAGGCGACAATGTGGGGCCTGTTCCTTACTTTAACCTAATTACGGACATTTCATTATAACAGAAGCCTGAGGAGGGTCTGGAAGCATAGGATCCAACGGTTGAGGAACCAGCCACTTGGGACCTTAAGAAAACTGTCAACTGGATTTTTCTGGAATTGATCTAAAGCGGAAGAAGGAACAAGAACCACGCACAGCGCTAGGCGAATTTGCTAAAATCATAGGAGATAACATGAACGGAATGAAGGAAGTCGAGCTCAAGAAGCTTAAGTTGGAGCAAGATAAATTCTCTCATGTACAAGTAGTTGAAAACAAAACACTGGAGTTTGAGACTAAAAAGGTTGGTTCCGGCTATGAAGATCCACGCGAGTAGAAAGAATTTGAACTTGCGAAACTCAAGGCTCTGCACGAATTATTGGAAATTAATGAAAATTGAATTGTATTATGTAATAGTAGCTTGAATTAGAGAAGGCGAAATCATTGAATATGTAACCACTGCGCTTCGTTTTTATATTTCATGGATTTGCCCAGTTACAGTTACTGTACATTTAAGTGGAACTTTACATACAGATCTGGTTAATAGTAATTGCTTTGAATAAACTCTCCACTAAGCGACCATCGTGTTTAAAATTTTAGTCAGTACTCATCGTTTTAGCTCTCCGAGCTCTTGTTGAGAGCGCGTTGCATTGTATTGGCATAGGATTATCATCTGGTTGATCTTCAATATAAATAAAATCATCTTCTCGACTCCATGGATCTCGCCGGGTAAGAATATTATGCGGTATAACACAGGCTTGAATCCATCGACATCCTTTATCGTGGCCACTGTCTTTATCAACATTAATACGGAAGCCTCTTAGACTTTGGAATCTTCCCTTTAAAATTCCAACAGTATGCTCTACAGGAACCGGATACTGTGAAATATGCGTATTGAATTTTGACTTGTGGGTTTGAAGGTAACCTTGCAACCTTTTGTAGGGAACCACGACTGTTTCGGATTTGGGATTAGCCGATACCCCAATTATAAACTCTCCAGTACTGAAGTAATTGATTTGCATGTAAGTATGACAGTCCAGCTACTCCAGCAATCATAATTAACTCTCGCAACTAACTTCGCTCTTCGGTATTTTGATTTATGGCTTGTTCACCTGAGTAAAACTGATCAAACCGACTGACTATCGAGGATATAGAATTTACAGAAAATAGCGCAAAAAACAAATACTTATAAGTCTATAGCATTCAAACCTTGACGCTTATAAGTCGATTTATTTAAATCGGCTTATAAGTCAATGACACTTATAAGTCAACGCACTGAAAGGCCCTAATGTTTATGTTATTTAGTTTCATTATGCTCCTTCGACGAAACGAAAAATGAAAAAAAAATGCACCAGAAAAAGTGCAAGCTCACCCTGAGCGGATGTACCCTACAAAGGAGGAAACAATATTTATCCAGAGTTAAACACTTAATTTAATAATCACCAATAGACCATTGGAAAACTCAGTTTCTCACGTGCTGAGTAAGCCTACGCCCGGAGTTGTGGAGGACCGTTGCTCTTTTCTCTCATTCAATTCACATACAAAATGCGTTCTCGTTGTAAATTGATAGCGAAACAACTACTGCTTCCATTGAAATGATTTTGGTCTTAAAACGAACATAAAACTATAGGCTACAGCTACGTACCAATTTTATAAAATAAGTTGAATTGGGAACCGAAATATGACGAGAGGAAGTGGAGGAAATTTTAAAGTGCGAGCCCCTGAACTGAGGTTGGTTGCCCTCCAAGAGAGAGTAAAAGGAACTACTTTCTTTTGCGCGAGAGAAGGAGTAAATCAGTTTTCCTATGGTCTATTGAGTACTTTAAATATATTTTAATTAGTTTGATAATTATCGGTTGTTTGCGAAGAGCCCAAGGCAATTGAATATTGTATGTAATCCGAAATATTTTAGGCTTTTGGTACTTAAGAATATAGGTGGAGTAATGTTTTAAAACAAATCTATAACAAATTGAAACACTGAACTAATAAGTTGATGTGCTTGTTTCCGCTGATGTGGCCAACTTTGCGATTTTTGTGCTTCCGTATATAATTTCTAACAGTACAAGCTAACCTGTTGGCTACGAGCATGTCACATAGACAGGTGTTTCAAGGGAAGCTTAATAATGTATTTTTTGGACTTGAAGGGTTTTGCGTCTTTGGAACCTTAAATAAGATGTATGAGAAATTAATTATTTTAATGGAATTAAGCTGTATTCCATGGAAAAGTACATGTGGGATAAGTCATTGGAAAAAATAATTAGTTTGCCCTTACTACTACAAACAGTATGCATAAGCCAATTGGTTACACTAAAACATAGACGTAAGTCAGTTGAATGGACATAATACATACACATATGTAACGCGAAAACTGTATTTGGTAATTATTTAGTCATACAAAAACTTCAATCAGAAATGCAGTATACTAACGATGTAAAGACATGCACTAATGGCAGGACAGCTATGCTGTTGGATTGCTGAAAATGTTTGGGTATATATGGTCGTGGGTCCTTCGCAGACAACCGATACTCATCTAACTAATTAAAATATATTTAAAGTACTCAATTGGTGATTATTAAATTAAGTGTTTAACTCTGGATAAATCTTGTTTCCTCCTTTGTAGGATACATCCGCTCAGGGTACATCCGCTCAGGGTGAGCTTGCACTTTTTCATTTTGCATTTTTTATTTCTAACCTTTTGAGGCCATACCTATTTCCGGGTAAACCGCACTCGCAGACTTTGAAGCTCTGACTTACAATTGCAAGATTTGCAGGAAAATGTTATTTAGATTAGATCCTTAATGAAAGGTCTTACTAGGTCTTATCTGACCTGAGTCCCAGCCAGCTCAGTAGGATACACTACGCTTATTTCATATGTAACTACTACTATCTGCACATCTGCAGTGCATACTAACAAATTTTGCTCAGAGAATAAGGTTGCTACGGGAGATGAGGATGCTAACGCCGTGAATAATTGCGATGAGATTTCCGTATGTAAATGGGCGTTAGGAATTAGGCTCTATATAGTCGACTAAGAGGTCGCATAGCAGAGGACTCCTTCGGTCTACACAGGTCAAATTAAGTTTGTTTGAAAGGCGTTTATATGACCTAAAACAATTTCAGTATCCGGTAATCCTTACTACACAGGAAGTGGACTAAATCGAAATTTTGTGGTTGTTTTTTGAGGATTTGGTGCACTAGGAAGTGAAAAATGCACAGTTTGAAACTAAATTCTTTATCACCACCGGATTTACCAGCTTTTATGCGTCCTTTATTTTTACTGTGCAATGAGCATTTTAGTCGCAATTTGATGTGGAACATTTTAGGGGGGGGGGGAGGGGAAATGCATACCCTACGGGAGGTAACTTTTTGGTATGTACGGATTCTCCATTTTGTGTTGTCAAGGAGAAAAAAGTTACCTGTCCGCTCGGGAATAATACTTTGTGTTATTAACAACGATAACCAATCTATTATTTCGCAAAGAGACACAGCACGGAGAATCTTAAAACCTACCTTGTTCATAATGTCCAAATCTGGCGGATTAAAGCCCAACGCAGTAGCCGGAAGACCATCTGTCACCAGGTTAACCCACAACAATTGAACAGGAATCAATGCTTCAGGGAGACCCAAAGCGGCAGTCAAGAAAATTGAGACAACCTCGCCGATGTTAGATGAAATAAGATAGCGAATGAATTGCTTCATATTATTATAGATAGCCCGGCCCTCTTCGACTGCGGCTACTATTGTACTGAAATTGTCATCCGCTAGAACCATTTCTGCAGCAGATTTTGCGACAGCAGTACCGGAACCCATGGCAATACCAATTTCCGCCTGGAAACGTAAATACAATGTATGAAAATAAAATTAAACCCATAAAGAGAAAGAGTTTGATAAGACCTTCTTCAGCGCTGGAGCATCATTGACTCCATCACCAGTCATTGCTGAAATTTCATTCATTGATTGTAAATATTCCACAATTTTGGACTTATGTGCAGGTTCCACTCGAGAGAAAAGGCGAGAACGAGCACAGGCAGCTCTTTGCTCCGAGATACTCAGGTCATCAAATTCTCTCCCGGAATAAGACATATTCGTCGTATCCTCGTCTTCAGTGAACACACCGATTCTTCTACAAATTGCTTCAGCTGTACCCTGCAGACAAAAATTTGTTATATATTATTATATATAAATTATATTTTATAAGCTACCTTTATCTTTTTAGGCAGGTGCAGGCGTAATATTATTAAGTGAGGCTGAGTATATACTGTATTTCTGCATAAAATATGTTAAGCAATTTGGTATGGACTTTTTCATTTAAAAGAGGGATGCAAAAATATTTTACATTACCAAAGTTAGAAATTCCAGCTTTCAACGAGAAGGGGGATACGTTTAGCATTTAAAAGAGGACACGTTAATATTTAACCTATAACAAATACTATATAATTAGCGTCCCTCCACTTAATTGTATTCAAAGATTTACCTTGTTGTCACCGGTTATAACGATGACGCGAATGCCTGCCTCTCGACAACGCACGATAGAATCAAAAACTTCCTTCCTTGGAGGATCAAGCATTCCCACAACACCCACGAATGTCATGTTCACCTCGTATTGATAAAATTTAGTAGAGTCAATGAGATCCATATCTTCCGGTTTTGGTGGATTATCAATTGTCGCTAGGGCCAAACAACGAAGTGTATCCCTTCCCGTGCCATACTGCCGCGTTAATTCCAATATCTTCGTCTTTATAAGGTTAGTTAACGGAACCTTTTGGGCCCCCACGCGAATATGAGTACATCTGTCCAATACACCTTCAGGAGCACCTTTGCAGAATATTTTTGGCCCATTACCAATACGAGTCGGCTTCAACGGAACGCAAAAAGATGACATTGACTTTCGGTCTCTCGAGAACTCCAGTGTAAATTCCTGAATGAAGGTTTCACGAATTAATTACACTAAACTGTATTTTGTGGTTCAAAAGTAAATTCAATTTTAGTATTATTGTCTTACATAAAAGACTTATTATAATATTAACTAGCGAGTTACCCGATCTTACGATCCGGAGTCCTCCCATTAAATTAAGGTTGCAATAAAGTTAATTCATGAAAATAATTATAATTACAATTCCAATTTTTACTAAGAGATCTCAACGAATTTGTGCCTTTCTGCTTATACTTTACGTATGTAGTACTATTAGGACAACTATACGTCTTGTAAAATGTCAGTGGAGTGCAATTTGCAGTTGCAGGCTTTATACTAAAGTAAGTGTCAGAGTTCATGGGCTTGCCATGTTTTTGTGCGCGAATTAATTCATGTTGCTTTGTTGCTCCGCATACTACATTTGAACTCACATAAGGCCCCACACAAGAATTGACTCTCGCGCAGTACAGAAGGATACAAGTAAAGCATAATCATATAAATCCTCATAGAAATGAATGTGTTTATGCTACATAAATACTGTTCTTCGTGTATATAATTAATAATTATAAATAATCTTAGACCCAGGCCGAGCCTTAGGTATCATATACTCTAAATGTGTGGAATATCTCCCAGACGAGCAAAAATTTCCTGTTGCGGAAGACGTTTCTCCTCCTTTTAGTACCTCATAAAACTGCAATAATTTGTATTAAACTGCGAATGTAAAGGAAAACATGTATTTAAACTTTTCCCACCTTTCCATACTTAACACAAAATTAAATGGTGCGCTCCGCACCCTCGCACGGAAGATTTCTCCTGCTATAAAATACTGCTGTTCAATAATTTTTTGAAAACCAAACTAGCCTGTGCCATCAATACAAGATGGAAACTGCACTCGCCGTAGCGATTTGTGGAGATATAATGAAAGCCGCAACGACTAGCTCGTCGAAAGATGAGAGATAGCAACAAAGCATGATATTGGCAGGTATTGGTAAAGTTAAGAAACTTGTTTCTTTTAAACGGAAGTTTCGATTTCGGCAAAATAACATTATGTCTCAGCTAAGCATGATAGGAAAAGCTTGTGATTTTGTATTCGAATTAGTAGTAACAATTTGTGGTCAATTTTTTACAATATGTCTTGTCTACGGTTTGAGTAATTTCACAATGCGTAGGTTTCACGCTTCAGAAGAATTTGGAAATAATAATCCTCAACCTCAGTGTACTTGGTAGATAAGCAACTGCAGCTACCGCAAACCAGAAACGCAAAGATGAAATCGGTCAGCAAAACTTTTGCTGAAACTATATGAGAACAGATAATCGGGCAAATTACCTTCAGTATACAAAAAAGACCATTCAGACAAAAAGACAAATTTCGATATTGATTCGCACGACTTAAAGCTAGATATACGATTTTGTCCTTTAAGACATTTCTAAATTGGCCCCCCCCCTGAAATTTGAGGCTGGCCACGCCCCTGAACACGAGGTACTCATTACAGAAATTTCAGGCGTGCTTACAACATAAGGTACTTTTTACAGACATTTTCCACCCTTCCTCGTTTACTACTTGTTCTTACGTACCAAACTACGTGAAAAACATGGAAATTGCCTAATGAATAAAGGCTACAAAATTAGATACTCGTTACAATCGTTTTCTGCGCGGCTACGACAAAAGTACTCAATATACATTTCCCGCGCCTCCACAACATCAGGTACTCGTTACAAGCACTTTCCGGGCTGCTGTAACACGAGGTCCTCATTAGAGACGTTTTCCACGTGGCTACAACATCTGGTACTCGTTACAGACAGTTAACGCCAGGTTACGACATCTGATACTCGTTACAGACATTTCCAACAAGGTTACGACATACCGTCGATTGAGGGGTAATTGCACAAATGGGGCGAGATTGCACTAAATTGGGAATGGAATTAAAGTCGTAATAAATTTTGAAGCAACCAACACAAAGGCTCCAGAAGCATATCATTGGGAAGCTTATTCTCGGCATAATCTACAAGTTTATACGTGTGCACATGCGCTGATTCAGCTACCCATTTCTCGAATTTTATGAGAATCCCGCAAACTTTTAATTGACGAGTCAACTTGTGTTTCAGTGCTAAAGCTTTTACTAGACCTCAGGAATACCATTACGAAGATAATACAGTCGTAACATTATGAAATTTGGACTTAATGAAGCAAAATATTAATTGGTTTCGAAAAAGTTGAACTTTCTTTCTTTAGTTGTATTGAGTTTGAATGTGCAAAAACTATAGGTTCAAGGTCTCAATATTAGTTCAAAAGGGACAAGGTCTTCAATTATAGGGCCTGTCAACATATTTAGCGAGAAAGGTCAATTATAGGACAATCTTAACCTCAGAATTGGCGTCAAGCCAATTATTGACAAGCGGTTAAATCACAGAATGCTCTTATAAGTTAGAAAAAAGGCCGTTGCGTCTAGAATTTTCGCCTGCATATTTTTTAAAACTTCATGCTGTGTGCAAGTACACCCCAATATAGGGCTAGAGCTAGAGTGCAAAACGCGTATCAAAATCGAGTGTGTGCAAATTCGCCCCGATCTTTGGGGTTTTTAATTTTTAAAGAAGCTGTTAGAATATTTTGATAATTTGAAAAATGTGCGAACTTATAGGTTTTGAAATAGCCTTTGCTATAATTTTTTTTTTGCGAGATGGATGTCACTTATCGGGTTTCGGGTTTATGAAGGAAAATATGGTGAGATTGTGCAATTACGCCTCAAAAGACGGTAGTCGTTACAGACATTTCCAACAAGGTTACGACTAGAGATGCCCCGAGTACTCGGCCAATATTCGGCCGGCAGGCAGAGTATTTTTAAGAAAAAGTAGTAGGTACCTATATATTAACACAAAAAATTACTAAATGACACATGGTTTTGCCCGTTTCGATTTAAAAGCGAAAACTATTGGCGAGTAATATTTATTTTTTCATTTTCTTAAAAAGGAGGGGTTAGTGGCTCAGTGTATAGACATTCCAAACTTAATCTGGCCTTGGCATGAAAACAATGTAAACGAAAGATCGAAGCTCTGCTCACTCCTATAGTCGCGATAACAGAAAGTAGTTTTCCTAATATATTCATATTCTCTATTCGTGATAACGGCTCTGTATCTACGTGATTAGACTGTCTTGACGGATGAATTATAATATGTAATTGAAGGTTTTTCCTGGAGCGTAAGATTGAATAATCTAATACAACTCAGTTATCACAATTGGCTCTGGAACCTTTCCCCGAGACCTCGTAGATCAAAGTACTATGCTAGACGGGACCTAGATTGCACACGACATTCGTTGGGCTAGGGGAGCCGCCTGTGTACGGCGGTATACCAGTAAGTATTAGATCGAGCTGATCGCAAAGAGACACTACAGGTTCCTCTTCCGATATTGATATCTGGCCTTAAATAACGTTAGAGCTCCTCTCCTACGCATGAACAAAAAAGTCTGACTCGTATGCGGGCATCCTTTATTCATTTTTTAAAATTACTTATGTGTTCACCCACGTCACATGCAAAATGTGAAAAACTTACACTTTAAAGTGATTAGCTTTAAATACTGAGTGTACCACGCGTGTACTGATAGTTAGTTTGTTTGTTTTTAGCAATTTGACGTGTGCGACAATGGGCATTCCGTGTTCGCTTTTCCAACTTGTGATTTATTTTCTTCTTTTTTAAGTATATAGTATTTGTGCAGAGAACGAGTACTCCGCCGAGTAGACAAGCAGTCGAGTATGAATACTCGGGGCATCACTAGTTACGACATCTGGTACTCATGCCCAGGGACTTTGTATTATGTATGTTATACGGATGAAGGGGGAAGATATAATGTAAATTGTTATAGAGACAATCCCCCTTGCGGCGATCAGGGCCATTTCGCTCTCTCCTGAAGAGTATTATTGTTCTCAGGGTTGATATTATCTTTTCCCTGGTGCACTTGCGCATTGGCCAGGCATAGAGTCACGTGGGTCTGTGAGGGGTCGGTTGCATGGAGGCAGGTGCCTGTGCTGGGTGCACCACCCAGCCAATTACGTTTGAGCGTGCCAGCGGCGCCTAATTCAAATTCTTTAAGGCAATAGAGATCGGAAGGTTCGGAAACTATCCGGAAACATTGAATTTAACTTCAGTTAGGTTCGGAAACTTTCAGAAACAATGATTTTAAGTTAGATTAGGTTCGGGAACTTTCCGGAAACATTGATTTTAATTTAGGTTCGGAAACTTTCAGAAACATTGATTTTAAGTTAGGTTAGATTCGGGAACTTTCTGGAAACATTGATTTTATGTTAGGCTAGGTTCGGAAAATTTTGAAAACTCAACGGAAAAATTGATTTTAAGTTAGGTTAGGTTCAGAAACTGTTGGAAACTTTCCTGAAACATTGATTTTAAGTTAGGTTAGGTGCGAAAACTTTCCGGAACATTGGTTTTCAGTTGGGTTAGGTTCGAAAATATTCCCGAAACATTGATTTTAAGTTAGGTTAAGTTCGGAAGCTTTTGGAAGCTTTTCGGAAACATTGATTTTAAGTTAGGTTAAGATCGGAATCTTTTGGAAGTTTTTCGGAAACATTTGATTTTAAGTTCTGTTAGGTTAGGTTTTGGACAGGTTCATGGTATCGACGGACCCGAATTCGATTTCCTTGAAACAATAGTGATAGGATCGGCTTTGGAATGGCCCAAATTCGACTTCTTTGAGATAATAGTAGTCGGAAAGGGTTTGCACGGACCCAGTGGTGCCGACTGGCCCAAATTCGATTTCTGTGAAACAATAATAGTCGGATCGTATTTGGTCGGGCCCAGTTGTGCCGGGCGAGTTTTATTTCCTTGAGACAATAATTGTCGGATCGGGTTATGACAAGCAAAACGGTACTCGAAGAGTTACCCCTAATTCAGCCTCTCGGGTTTCCGCTTGCCCTCCCCCTGGATCGTAAGATCGGGCAACGTGTTAGTATGTATATATTATTTCAGGAGAGACAGAATTGGAGATAAGCCACTCGTGGAGCGTAGTCACAAGGCACCTCTCCATTTTTCAGTCCATCCACTCCGCAAAGAGGGCAAGCCGATTGAACGACTCCACAGGACGAACAATGTTCTTGCAAATAAACCAAACCTGTCCCAAATCAAGAGACAGTAAGGTCTTTATCTGCCTGTATTTAATGCCCTCGGAAAGAAATTCAATTTTAGATAAGTTTCGTTTCTTAGACAGGTATAATTGACACAGAGCCGGCGCGACGGTGTCCAGGGATGTCCGCCCAGGACAGGGCCGGGAGCCGCTTGCCAGTCGAGGAAGTGGGAACTATACTTTTCGGATGACAAAATATCCTAGTATTTTCGTGGAGACTGGTTGCGGATTTTTTGCTGTTGGATGTTGTTGGATTCATTTTCTATATCACGCCTGGGGCGGTTTTATAGAAAATCTAATCCAGTTTTAAGAAACCCTTTAGTAGACCTACAAGATGAGGTGCCACATGACCGGGCAGGTTGTTGGGTGAAAGAGTTGACCTACGTGGCCCCAATCCGCGCAAGTGCAACCAGAGGTCGAGGCAAAACTTTTGTGAAAGAAAAATCATTATGTGACAGGAAACATTTATTTTAGCCGCTGTAACCGTTCCTTTTCGTGCAAGAAGTTTCCGAAAAGTGTATTTTCTGGTAGTTTGGCGCCCTGTATATCATGCCCGGGGCGTGATTTGGAAAAATCTGAACCAGTTCTAAGAAGCACTTTAGTAGACCTACAAAGTGAGGTGCAAAATGGCCGGGTAGCTGGTCGACTGAAATAGTTGACCCACGCGGTCACCCTCCGCGCATGCGCAACCAGAGGTCGAGGCAAAGATTTTCTGAAAGACCAAGCATTGTGTGCTCCAGACCATGTTTAGTTTGCCCGCTGTAACCGTTCGTTTTCGTGCAAGAGGTTTTCAAAGTTTAAAAACCTTGTTTTTTTCGTACTTTGGCGACCTGTATATCACGCCTGGGGCTGTATTGTGAAAAATCTGAACCAGTTCTTATAAGCCCTTTACTAGACCTACAAGATTAGGTGTCACATGACCGGGTAGGTCGTCAAGGTAGAAAGTTGACTTTCGCGTGGGCCACCTTCGAGGCCCCCCATGCCCCTCATCCGGACCACTCATGACTCCAATTTTATGTCAGCCGTAATCCATGTCTCCTATGCAATGAATTTATGCAAAAAAAAGTCTGGGCCCAGGATCATCGAAAACAGCTCTTAACCGGTAAGGTCTTTTTCGAAAAACTGACACAAGTCCCACTAGATAATTTATGTAAGATTATTCGTGCAAATTTTCAGGATGATCGGTCCATAAACGGCTTCAATATTCTTGAGGAAGCTGGAAATATACTTCTCGGATGACAAAATACCCGCGTATTTTCGCGGAAATTGGTTCAGGATTTTTTACTTAATGCTTATTGACCATTTTTAAAAATGAAGAAATCAATTTTTCGAAAAATGGACAAAAACCCTTAGATAATTCATCTAAGATTATTCGTGCAAATTTTTAGGATGATCGGTCTATAAACAGCTTCAAAAAAGTGGGAACTTTGATACAAAAAACCGTACAATTTGGCACTTAATAGGTGCCACTTCCGCCCAAGGCGGGGATCTAAACTTCTACGACTGGATTTTAAACGTCCATACACTACTGAATAATCGCCCAAAATTTCATCTCGGTTTTCCGACCCATCGGACAACTTTTTAATTCGAATGGTCGAAATGCTGGAAACCTGCCTGTGCACGTTAAGCCTCCCGATTTCCGTCCGTTTTATTCGTTCTGAAATTGGCCGGTAGCAGGAAGGGGGCGGAGTAATAAAAAATCTCCGACTGACGGTTTTTGTTAACAAAGTCACATAGATGGCAAGGGTGTGTAATATCTGCATGGTGGGTTTTAATGTCACAGGTCACAGTCGCAGGTAATACGATGGAAATTCCCGGAAAACTTTATCGTTAGTTACGATATCTGCTGTTACGCACCAGAGCTGTGGTGTTGCGAACCAGAATTTCTGCTGCCGGGCCCGCTAGTATTGTGTAATCCTGATCATGAGTAAGAAGTGAACTGGATTGGAATACTACCCTAGCACGCGCAATCAGTATTGCTTAGTGTCAACTATTCACCTAAAGTCATGGAAAACATCTGTCCACTGTGAGCTGCCTAAAATATTTAAGCAGATAACACGTGACTCCGTCCAGAATATAGTTTCGTTCTAGCTGGGATCTTTGATTCCTAAGTTTTCTTGCACTTCACGTGCATCTTAATACTCTTTTAGAACACCGTCCCGTATAACCTTGTGAGCAGTGGCGTAACTAGGATTTTGGCGCCCCTATGCAAGATTTAGTACGGCGCCCATTATATAAAATAAGCGTTATAGCACCTACTAACTAAAGAGTACTGATTTAACATCTTTTATTTTTTTTTCGATTTTGAACGTCATTGTTAGATGAAAATTTGAAATAGTTCAATGGATAATCAAAATGGTCTCCTTCTAGCTTTAATCTTAGCAAAATCAGTAATACAGATTTAGATATCCAGTTCATTGGCTCTGGAGCTTTCTATGTTCAAGATAGCAATGCCCTTAAGACGTTCC
>JAQFZY010001656.1:0-14541 GCA_034696285.1 Hypogastrura burkilli | reverse complement strand
TAAACTATAACTAAATCCAGAGACTGAAGAGACTGTGCTGTGGCAGAGGCTCGGGATCGGAACGGGATCATGCCGAAATCCCAGATCACGCACAATTCCAACGCCATTTAGAAAAGCGAAGAAAATAGCCTTGAAGTCGAAACACAAACTCACACTTTTTCTTGATTGAGAACTGAAAACGCTGATTGGCGTACTACTCTGCGCTGCCTTAAAGTAAGTCATTCTGTTCACTTGAGTATTGTAAAGCAAATCTAAATTCTTAACTCCCAGGCCATTTGGTCAAATCCAGAGATTAAAAAAACTGACAGAGGCACGAGCACGGGACGGGGCGCGGTATCCTGCCGAATGTCGAAAAATGGGACACTCAGCCCGACAATTTCCATAGTGAAGCGGGCAAACATAAAATCTCCAGTCACCAACGCGTATTGTATTTTGTATTGGAAATTTACGAGTTTATATGGCTTGGAATAGCCCCGGCCCAAGCCACTTAATTCAGAACTATGTGGTTTGACATTCATATTATTAGTCGAATATGTATTACCGGTTTAAAATTTTCCTTTAACTAGCCAACAAGCCCGTGCTAACGCGCACGACTAACTACATCGTCTAATTATCTCTTGGCTGCATGGCCCATGGGTGTATTTTAATGGAACTGCTGATAATGGTGGTCCATGCACCCTAGAATTAATTAGAAGACGTAGTTAGTCGTTTCACGTTAGCGCGGGCTTGTTGGCTAGTTTATAGTATAAAAGTACTATTTGTGAGTGTCATCAAAATATTACTAGGAATCAAACTTAACTTCAGACAAATCTGTACTTTGCATCAAATGCTTATAGGAATCCAAATGAGTAAACAGTTGTGGCGAAACCCAACACAAAATTTCAGGGTTCCCCAGTTTAGTTTTATATTTATTACGTCAAGTATGATATTCAAGTAAAATCTATGTAATGTATTAGACAGTTAAGCAGATAATTAACTAACAGTAAATCTTGATTACGACAAGCACGTTCTTTGCACACACATTTACAAGACAATCCTGTGCTGAGTTAATTTTCGGAATTCCATTTGTAGCGCCTTCAGTCGGATTCTGTGGTTTCCTACGCCCTCTAAGGGCTACCCAGGGCAAAGCCTCTCCGTATAATTCTGGAGCCTTGCAGAGACGTCTTGGCCTTCCTTGATCCGGAATCGGGGCATCTATGGCCCAAGGTTCGGTCTTAATATTTGACAATTTAGAGGCCGATTTTTTCAAACACTTCGGATTTGCTGGAGTCTGCCTCTTCCCTGAAGCGATTTTCATCCTACAACAAATAGAGTCAAATGTCAAAAGAGTATATTTAATGCAAAAAATGAAATTAACTGTCAACCTTTGTGTCATCCTTTGTTTCAAGCTAGGCTCCTTTTTGATTGTGATACTTTCTCTTATGGGTGATGCTCTGGACGCCACAGGTTTGGATCTCGTAGTCATTCCCATGTTGGGATTGTAATAACACAAAACTTTGAAATAAAGTGTAGCTGCTTTTTGTAATTAATTTCCTAAGCTCCTCAGAGAGGATCCTTCCGTTTAGTTGCTTGAGTAGCTAGTTGCATTGCTAATTGCTACACAAAAGGAAAGTGGGCCACGTCATCCTGCTATCCAGTCCTCTGTATATTTCCTTGTTTATGTTTCTAACGATGCCAATTGTTTATGGTTTCGTGGTAGCACGAGTCAGGCGCAAGGTACAAGCATTTGTATCTGGTAAGGGTTTCTTATGTGGTGTGCTGCTGTATATGATATTAAATGTACACTCTGAACACTTTTAATATTTTTTGCACCAAGCAGGTTTGGTGGGCAGCTCGGAAGCCAAATAGTAAATGCACTAAGAAAATTCCAGTTCTACTAATTTTGACCCTTAGCCACCTTTCGGTATCGTCATATAACTCACGTATTTCAAATTTATCTACTGATAGTACAGGTAATTTTAAAGTGACCTTTACAGAAACCTTAGCGACACTGTTACCGCGGAAACAGTCACCTGTAACAAGCTGGTAGCAATATTATATAACAAAATATGGGCTTCGCGAAATTAAACCAGTGTAACTTTCTTTTTTATTCAGGCTATAGAGTAGGTTCGAAAAAGGTTTGCAAAACTCAAAAACGAAATAATCCACGAATCCGCATGACGTTGAGCAGCTGTTGCAGGGGCCGATTTAGGAATTGTTCAAGGGGGGGGGGGTGAAAGTAGATCGCACCAAATCTATTGCGTTCTCACTTTTCGTTAAAAAAAAAAAAGACAAACCGCCGATTCTTGTAGATATTTTGAAGCTGAACAACGTTTAAATGGACGCCAAAGTCATAGGTCGCTTCCTTGACCCTCCACTTTTCATTATAGGTCACATGTGGATTAAATCAATTTTCGTTAAAAAATTCTGAAACTTTCCATAACTATAGATCTGTTGGCTATGAACAGCGTTTAAATATACCTGCGTCAAAGTCATAGGTCGCTTCCTTGACACTCCAAGGGTCATTAAAGGTCACATAGGCATGGAATCACTTTGTTTAAAAAAACTCTGCAACTCAAAAACCTCTATGACTCGTCTATGACTTTTACGTCCATTTAAACCTTGTTCAGAGCCAAAAGATGGTAAACGCAATTGTCGTATCTCGACTCCTTGACCCTCTACGGGTCATCGGAGGTCACATGGGCTAAAACTCCCCCTCATAACAATTTGCCTGAAACTTCGCATACTTACGTATCTTTTAGTCCTGAACAAAGTTTAAATAGACCTCAAAGGCGCATCTCGACTCCTTGACCCTCCACGGGTCATCGGAATTCACTTAAGATAAAAATCCCCCTCAAATAGATTTGCCTGAAACTTGGTATACTTACGTAACTTCTAGTCCTGAACAAGGTTTAAATGGACCACAAAGGAATATCTCAACTCCTTGATCGTCAACGGGTCATCAGAGGTCATATGTGAGTCAGTTGTACAGGAAGCGCACATTAGTGCTGTGTTACTAAAGCGCTGCAAGTAACATTTAGAAAATTATTAAGATAAATTCGGAAATTGTACGGAGGAACCTCCCACTTCTATCATCACAATTCGGTACTTAGGTTCTGCGACCATGACAACATTTTTAGAGTTAAGCCGTCGATTTATTTACTAAACAAATTATTTGTACTAATTACTAGTTCCTAGCGCAGGGCCGACCTCGCTATGCAGTGGTGCCGCATGCGCAAGCATAAGATTCGATTCGATTCTTAGTCGCAGGCGTGTAAGAAAAAATCCAAATTTTATTTTGAAACATGCGAAGCGTAAGTGCTCACTACATAGCTAATGGCATATCGGCTTTGGCCGCCCACTTATCTTCACCTTCACAGTGCTTTGAGTCTATGTATGTGTATGTATTTATGTATATCTCTATGTGGGCAAATTGCAATACTGCTAACTGCAACCGAAAGTAAGCTGGAGTCAGCTATGCTATTCTGGATTGCAGGGTAGAGGACATAAAACCTTGAACCATAATTTTATACCTGGCTATCTGTAGTGTACCTTAGTAGAATGATTACGTGATATATGTACATATGTACATAGTGGACACGTACCTATTGAGAATACTAAAAACGTGTATACTAATCATTAGCCGTTATCACTAGCATAGAATTGTCAGGACTTCACATACCATTTCTGCCAGGCATAAATACAGAGGAACTCAGTGTGTTTATAACATTAATTGTTTGGATTTTAGTTGAAAGAGGAGACAGGCAAAAATGGCTCTTCCGTCAATCTCAAGATGGGAAGGAAGGGTTGCCCTGGTTACGGGAGCCAGTATGGGCATTGGAGCTGCAATTGTAAGGAGTCTGGTTCAACACAAATTAATTGTCATTGGATGTGCTCGGTCGAAGGACAAGCTTGACGTAAGTATTACACTTAATATTTAGTGGTGCTCAAAATACCTTACTAACTAATACATACTACATATATTTCTGCCCATAACAAAATAAGGAAAGTGAACAAATCTAGGTGTTGACGTTTTTATCGTCGGTTATTTACAGGTACAGGTACACGATTATATGTATACATAGTAAAGTAACCGATCCATAAATTGCGTACTACTTGACATAAATCATACTGTAGTTTGTGTCACGCCGAGATTTGCTCAATTTATATTGTGTTCGGCTTAACTCTACATTGCATGGGTAGAGTTAAATAAAAGCCTTATAAATTGGTTTATTATGTGAATCAGAATGTAATTCCGTGCTGCATTTAACTAGGATTTAAAATATGTTTTCCTATTATTATAAATACATGTCTTATCTAAGCCTACCAATAAGCTCGAATTTTTCATCGATTGCTTAACAGGAATTGGTATTTGAATGCGAAAAATCGGGCCACAAAGGGAAGTTCCTCCCATACAAATGTGACTTGAATAACGAGGAAGAAATTGAGGGAATGTTTGAGTGGATCAAAGCCAATCATGGCGGAGTTGACGTCTGCATTAATAACGCTGGCTATTCGAGTGGAGAGAGCATAATTGGTGAGCTAAACCAATAAACAAAATCATAAATACCGGTAACTTTAACGATATAATCTTTGCTGAAATGCTCAACAGGATGCACGGCAAAGAATACGAGGGACATGTATGCTACGAACGTTGTTGCCTTGATGGTCTGTGCCAGCAAGGCCATTGAGTCCATGCTGGCTCGCAGCGTGGACGACGGTCATGTCATTAACATTAACAGGCAAGTTCCAGGCCTCCAATTGATACCAATAAGTAATTAATGACCTTTTCGTATATTCTCATAAATTGTGTTTTTATGTTTGCAGCTTTCTGGGCCATATTGTTAAACCGCTCCCAATAACCCATGCATATGGAGCTACAAAGTTTGCCGTGACCTCCATTACTGAAGGCCTTCGTCAAGAGCTGCTTCAAAAGAATTCACGAATCCGCGTGACGGTGAGTTATTGTTATGTCGGGTATAATAAGTCATCAAATTGTACGACAAATCGTAACTTGAGACCATACTGTACTGCATAGTCAATCAGTCCAGCAATGGTTGACACCAACTTTGGCCATAACCTGAGCTCCGTTCCTGTGCCGAAGCCAAAGGTTCCACAGCTGGAGGCTCAAGACGTCGCGGACACCGTTGTATTTGCTCTATCGGCTCCTGCCAGTGTTCAAGTAAGGGGAAGCAAATATATGATATACTACATTATCTAAAATGCACAATGGATTTTTGATGAATGGAAATTTGTTATTATTTTCATAGATCCATGATATCCTGTTTAGAGCGACGGGGGCTGTATAAATGGCCTATTAAAAATCCGGACAACCATATACAACCGTATTTGACTTTGATTATTAGATTTTCACACATATATGTTTATATTATTGAATAAATATGTGTGGAGAACTAATAACAGCATAGCAAGCAGTTAGTAGATAAAGTTGTTTATTCAAGATCATCTTCCATTTAATTTTGCTTTAAACATGCTAATTATTCTAAAGCGAATCCTAGAGAAATTTCTGTTATTTAATTAAATACGTGTACGCGGACCGCATTCCTTAAATTTTATCTGTAAATAATTACGATGCATGTTAAAAACGTTGATCAACTATTGCTTATGGTTTTTTTTTTATATACATACATTATGCATACATATCATATACAGTAAATGTTTAATACCTAACAAATATTTTGGTACCGTAAATTCACAATACACAATACTGGAATAGAGAGTGCTTGATTTTCCATTTGCTGCAGTCGGGACGACTATTTCCATATTAAGTTAGTGCATGTAGGAAAATGTATTTCGGCGCTTCCTATTTCTACAAAATAAGGCATCTACATAGAATACTTCACGGGCTAGAACAGCAACGTTTAGGTTAGGCAGAGCACAAATACGATACCATGTATAATGGTGTTGGCCAGCGTTAGCTTTGCTTCGGCATCCATGTAATAGAAGTTTCCAACTTGAGAGCGCAGTACTTGGACAGCCCTGAGCCGTTGCTGGTAAACTCGTCTCTGCTTCTTCTCCCCAAGGCGTTCAATGCAGGCTCCCATCCCCGCAATAAACTGGATGGAGCCACTATACATGTCCGTAAGCACAGTGGAACTCAGAGCCAGTACCCCCACCGAAACGACCCATTCAGTAACAACGAAGAGAAGTACAAATATTTCAAGACGGCCTGCTAGCCGAATCACGGCAAATGAGCAAAAGATCGCGACCAGGATTCCCACCAGCTTAATACTCGGAACAATGAGCCTCCCAAAGCAAATATTGCTCAGCCGGTTGAGGAGAAATATGGACCGATATATGCCAAAGGAGCGCTGGACAGTTTCAATGATGTTGGTCTCATTTGGGAGGCTGTACTTTGACCAGACTCTTCTGTTAATATACAAAAAACATCAGGATTTAGTTCTGACAGAAACTGAATTCCATTTTTGCTTTATACAGAGCAGAATGGACTAACCCGATCTTGTTTAGCCAAAACTTGAGACTTAGCGACACCGAATAAAAGCCGCATCCAATATATGCAATATTGGGAATAGAATCCAGCATCAAAAGTATTTGGACTGAAGTGAAAATCCAGAATGCCAGACTCGGATTCCAGTTATGCTTAATCAGCATTGACTTCATGGAGAGAGAATCATTTCGCAGGGAAAATGTAGCTAAGAAAAATAGGATCACCAGTCCTTCAAAGGTGAGTTGCATGCAAGTGAAGAGCACACCGCGCATTCTTGAGCTCTTATATTCTCCATTCAAGAACCCATTTCCTGCAGGGGAATATTTAAGCGATCACCAATTAAATCAAACTCGATCACTACTGCGAACAGATTCGGTCATCAAGGTTTTGATATACTATATCAATAGACATAACTATAATTCCTTTAATTATTGTAAAAGGAATAATAATACGCTCATAACAAGTATCGAAGGTTTATTGAGGAAATCAGCTTTAATTGTTGAGAGATTTCGAATTAACTTGTGATTCTTAAAATGGTAGGCCTTCCTGCAAATTGGTATTGCAATAAATTATGAAAATATTCAGATATTCATCATCTTAGTGGCAGCAGTTTCTATGTATTTAGTTTCGGACGAAACAGTGAAAAAACAGGAAACAGACAAACAAACAGAGGAGCGGGCTTACAGTCTGTGACAGTATCTGTACCTTTGATCTCGTTCATGACGAATACTTGATTAACCAGATCCGCGAACTCAGATCCATACAGGCAGAAGTTGAGTTTAGCTACGGCTAAACCAGCAGACATGATTACTTCGATCCCGTATATAATGCCTTGATTTACTTCCTGCGTAATTAGAATGGCTTGAATTTTAAATGACAGGAACGTCAAGTCAAAGGCATAAACTGCAAGTATGAAGATGTTGAAGATGCGATTATATTTCTTTGCATTGCAATGTAGCTTCTCATCCTTGTAATTGAATAAAGGAAAATAAAGTCGGCTAGATAGGCCAAATAAATGTTTAATGAAATTCTGCTCGTATTTTGACAACATTTTCCGTATGGTATAAAACTCCGGATGAGTTGTCGGCTTCAGGTGACGGTTTTTGAACTAGTCGCTTTTGACGCACCTGAATTTTTAGCAATAATTACACTTTCAGAAGGGACAAATTATAGGACCAGACACTTTAGATATGCGATCCAATTATTAACTTAACCAAACACGGCGCTTTATAAGTATAGTTAATGGATCTGATCAAATAATAATACGGAGGCTAACATAGGGCTAAGTTTGTTTGCTCACTAAATTGCGCGCTAAGTAATTACTAACTACCAAGGGTAGAATAATATGTTCCATACCAACCTTCCTGTGTGTCCACTTGAAAATTATTGTTTACGAATACTTACTTTTTAGGTAAGTATAATCTTCTGAAAATTACGACGGTCATTTCCAGTTATGAGCCGTGCATAAAGGACGTCCGTATTTTTGAGGGGCGTCAAGGTTAGCTAGATTAGGGCTTTTCTGGAATACTAGAAGGATTGTAGCGAGGTTGGACATAAAGACAAATTGTTAGCAAAGTCACACATGGATGGCGTAGGTGTGTGTAATACATGCATGATGCATGGGGATGTGGAGTTTTAATGTCGGAGTCGAAGGTAATACAATGGAAATGCCCAGAGGTGGCCCAGAGCATGTCATATTAGTTATGTTATGACATCCGAACCAGGGCTCTGGTGTTAAGCACCAGAATTTCTCGGGCCGGGCCCGCTAGTGGTAATTATTAACGGCGGAATAAATGGAACATGAATAGTTAGCTGTATAAATATGAACGGCGGTTGCCCAAATGCTCATAGTATCATGCGCCGACGTATATCAGTCATACAACGAATCTACCACGCCCACAGCACTGGCACCTGCCTGAAACACATGTAACAGCGAAATAGTGCTATTATAATTTATCAGTAAGGAACGGATTTCTATATAAAAGCATATATTCTGATGACGTATGACTATTACAAATATTTTGCCAAATGTCCACGAATTCGGTCATCACGACCTCATATATGCAGTTTTATTTGACATATTTTTAGCATATTTTGGACTTTTACGACATAGAATCATATTTTTTAAATACTAAAATACTTAATATGTTAAATATATTAATAGTTTCTTGCGCGTAAAAGCGTATTTCTCCCGGCACATTTTATGCTAGCGCGAATATCTTATTTTTTCGGCATATAATTTTTTTTAGAGCATATCTTATGTTTTAAAAGCATATTTTGGGGTTTTTAAGGACATATTTTTTGATTTTAAGGGCATGTTTTGACTGTTTTGTAGGGCATAATGACATCATATTTCAAGGTTTGTTAGGGAATATTAACCCGTTCCTTATTTATCAGTCATACGTTAAAAGCTTCGTACTAAACCTAAATACTTTGTACTTTGTACGCATAGGAAAGATAACGTTGATATAGCACACGTTAATTATCATTAGTAAGCTAACCTGTTACTAGATTACTCCTACTGTAAGTAAGATAGTTCTGAGAAATAATGTTTCCTTTTCATTCTTATCTGAGAGGATATCAGCTCTAGTAAGTTTCTGTAATGTTCTGGAGGAAATCTATTTCTTTTTGGATTCGATTTTTATTTTTTGGAGGAAAAATACATTTTGCGACTTTTTTCGCGGGAATAAATATTTTTTTGGGCCCACAAATAGTAGGTCGTTTATTATAAGGGAGGCGTTCAATCGATATACTACGGTACAAAGAAAGTCCTCGTACTATTGACACACTATCAATAATAATGAGTCCTGAACGAATATCACATGCATATGGAACCTTCTAGATTTGTTTTTTGGACAGAGAAGTGAGATAATGGGGGTCTGGGGGTGTTATATGAGCATTGCGTACATTTACCTAATTTTCAATCCACAAACACTTACGAAACACCAGCTCAATTGTGATCTACGGGTCAGGGTTGGCAAATAAAACCCAGTGGGTTTTACCCGGGTAAAACCCATGGGTTGTATTCCCTGATTTTGGGTTTTGCTGGGGTTTATTCCTTTTTAGGTTTTGATGACGAGCTGTTATCGAAACCGCTTTCTACACTCTGTAGTCTGTAGCCGCAT
The DNA here is from genome assembly GCA_034696285.1 of Hypogastrura burkilli. Classification (NCBI taxonomy): domain Eukaryota; kingdom Metazoa; phylum Arthropoda; class Collembola; order Poduromorpha; family Hypogastruridae; genus Hypogastrura; species Hypogastrura burkilli. The sequence goes on along the minus strand of JAQFZY010001656.1, from coordinate 4,968 downwards.
AATACACACATTGGCGAATCCGACTTGGCTAATTTTTCGCAGGACGTCAACTTATATTGGCACACTCGTCATATAGGTTTGTCGGGAATAGTCAATTTTCCACTCGAACCTGTGATACAAAATTGGTCTGTACCCATGTAAATTAGTTGTTAATCATCCATGCATATGAATTTAAGATAAGCCTCTTCCAACTGTACAGACCAGAACCTACCGTTATCGCTGAAGGTGAATGCCTTTGTGTAAACTGGAAGACTTATGTAACAGCTATAATTACTTATGTAACTTTAAGTGTAACGCTTTTAAGAATTAAATATATCATGTGCTACTGTGCGCCACTAATAAGCAATAGATATTTCCTTCGAATCGCAGTCAATTTCTTTTTCTTCGTAAAAAAAATGTATTATTCTACTATCCGCAATTTGGGAAACTGTAAAAAATATAATCGCCAATGTGACTTTTTTTTCACCAATTTGACTTTTTTCTGAATTCACCTAAATATGGCTCTTTAATTCGCCATTTTGGATTCGCCATTATGACCGATTACCGTCTCCTTAAGCACTTTAAGCCAATTTTATGTCATGCTAAAAATATGAAAGAAATCCGTTTCACGCGATTATAAGAAACTGGGTTAAACCCGATAAAACCCAAAAACCCAATAACCCATTGGTTAAAAAAATAAACCCCGGGTTTTCGCCATCTCTGGTACGGGTATCCCCATTAACCGACTCCTATAGTACAGAATATACTGCATAACTATGACATACTTTTCAACGTGATTTACGGCCCTCGTGATCATATCTTATACCATTGCACCAGTCCTGGAGGTGCCCATCATTTTATCCATCATCCATCACTTATCAAGTCATTTGACTACCTTGTGCTTTCTCCATAAGCCCCGTCGTCAGCATCACCTTCACTTGGGGTGAATCGGCAAAAACATTAGCGTACACTATCTTCGTCTACTCCTATTGTATAACTACAACTGGACAAGCCTAAAAAGTCTGGCGTGTTCAGCCGGCTTCATTTCACGAGTATAAGTATTGGGAGACAGCAGGAAGCCTGGAATACAAGTCAGATGGGAACGTAAAGTGTCATACAGTAATTATCGAACAGGTATGTGAACGCCGAGGCATTCTTTGTCTGTATAACTACCTAGTCTTACAGTTTATAATTAAAACTTGGCAACAAATTTAATTACTGTAAATGTGATCAAATAATTTTTGTTAATTTGAACATTAAAATCTCACAGGCATTACAAGGAATCCGACCAATCATAAACTTCCAGGAAAATGGCCAAACAATACAGACTGAACTACTTTCATTCTAAGGGTAAGAACATTTCTACAGCTTGTTTGTATATAGTCTAGTTAAACAGGTTTGAGGTAATTAATCAGATACTGAAGTTCTATCAAAAAATGTTCAACACCTTACAAATCAAAATGGCGGTATTATAAATATTTGTGACCTACATTAAACACTAAATACAAAAAAAACACATAAAAAAACGTCTACCTCTATTAAATATAATTTATAAACTTCAAAAACATTGCTCGAATGTTAAATAATATAATTTTAGAGAAAAATGTTTGAAAATAAAATTAGAATATAGGACCATAAATACTCTACATCCATTAATATTTACAGGAGGTGGTGAGGCCGTCCGATTCATCTTCGCCTATGCCGGGGTCAAATACGAGGACAAGCGCTATGATCGGGAAGAGTGGGCTAAAATAAAGCCAGGTAAACCGCCAAATACTAACTTCGAATGCACTACTTACCATTAATTATAATCTGACATATAATATACGAATTTTGTATAAGTTTGAAATATTTTAGCTAAATGGACTTTTCTTCTATTAGATTTTCAGTAGTTTCAAAAAATGATTTATTCCACGGCCATTATTTATGACAGACAAAACATGTGTCTTGTTCAATTATAGACTCTAAATGGGGCCTTCTGCCGACTCTGAACATTGGGGACAAGGAGTTGGGTCAATCCAAGGCAATTTGTCGTTACCTGGCCAGAAAGTATGACTTGGTCGGGAAAACTCCGCTTGAGGAAGCTTTCGCTGATGAGATCGTTGACTCCTTTGCTGGTAAGTTCGTATACAAATTTTGTAGGTACTACCTAGTTCATATAGGGGCACAAAGTGTATTACTATATTTTCAAATTTCAGATCTCCTTAACGACGTGCGCCCAATGATCTTCGAGCAAGACCCCGAAAAGAAGGCCGCCATGTTGAAGGCTCTAAGTGAAGAGAGAGTTCCCGCCTTCCTAATCAACCTCACCAAGGTGAAGAAGGCTAATGGAGGGAAGTGGCTCACTGGAAATAACGTATGTCGGCATCTAGATAGACTTAAAATAAATACGCATGTACTAGGATATCCCCAATGCCCAATCTAATATGCTGTTGCACCTATTTTGCTTAGTTGACCTGGGCTGACTTCCAAATCGCGATCGGCGTAGAGAGTTTCCATAAATTGGTCGGACCGGATGCCTTCAAGTCCTTCCCCGAGATCGAAGCCGTACATACGGAGGTCTACGCTCTGCCAGGAATTAAGGAATGGATTCAGAACCGACCCCATACCGAATTCTAAACTGTTTGTATTAGTACCTAATTTTTAGTCAAACGCTATAGTATTCGTCATGTCCTTTCAAGTGAATTCGTCATGTCCTGTCCAGTGAAAACCTTTATGAAACAAGTTACCCTGTGACTACAGTATTCTGTGCTGTAATTAATTTAAAACAATGCAACGTATGATTTTATTAAATGCATTGATCGTACAAATTATTCCGGCTACGGCAAGTAATAAACTGGGCCAACTTAGCAGAGTCACCTCAAGTACTACACAATTGCGTAATTAATAATTATCGATATCAACACAATATTGTAAGTCTACCTTCATATCACATAGACCCTGAAGTTGTTGTGCTACCACTTTTCAACAGCAGCTTGGTAACGGTTGTGGAGACTAGTACTATGATAAAAAAAAATGCTAACCGTGTCCCGTTTTTATTTTTAAACCTCCTTATTTGGTATTATTTTGGTCGAATTATTTTAACACAAAATCGAAATATGTGTCAAGTAAAAGTCAAAAAAGTTTCGTACTTTTTATTTGGTTCATAGCAGATACGGGTATGCTTTGAAAAATTCTAATCATTACTACCGGATTACCAGCCAATTCCTACGTATATTACATATAGCCACTTGAACAGATACAGTCTCTGAATTTATGGAAATATTTCTACAAGACCAAAGACATTTGCAGTTACTCATGGGTTTTGTATTTACAACAATACATTATGTTAACGATTAGGATATGGTGGAAATTAATATTTAGGTATGTACGGAATATTTATACTACATTTATCCAGTATCCTTTTGGTAAACGATCAATGATTATTGATTAATGATTGCACGAATAGTGAAAGAGTATCACATTGTACCAAGTGGATGCGGGTCAGCTAACACACAATACTTGGAGTCTCAACAAGAAAGAAAGTGTAACGCACTTAACCTATAGCGTTTTGGCCTCAGTTGGATTTCACTAAAACTTGGAATATTTATAGCCCAAAATCTCTAGAAGAATATTTAAATCTACATGAACTCAAAGCCGTAGGTTACTTCCTTGACCCTGCAACGGTCACTCAAAGGGCACGTAATGTTTGGTTTGGTTTGGTTTGTAAAATAGTCAAACCTAACAAAAACAGATAATTCAAAATCCAGAAAAGGTATTATTAGTATTTAAAAGAAAAATAAGTAAAAAGTCAGTTTTGAGGAAAGCTGATTTATTGACCGAAGGATTATCATTATCGGAATTAGATAGCTAGCCAATATCAGTACTTTTAAGAGGCGGAAAAGACCCCGAAAATCGAGCTTGTTAAAACACAGAAAGCCACCCTTTACTAATAATGCTTGTCCATCTGGGAAAAAATCCTGTGCGCACCCTTGTATTTAGGTATGGCATATTTTGTTTTAGTGGAGCGCCCTTTGTATTGGTCAGTGACCATCCCACAAATCACGAGCGAGAGCGACTAATCACAATGCATACGGGGAACCGTCTGGATTCTGCTCAGGAGCATTAGTAAAGCTTACAGTCTTCAGCCTTACATATTATATGCATTGGACCTATAGGCACTGGCGTTTCCAGCTTGAATTTTGGGAGGGGTGCGAAAGATTCGGATACCTAATTCTACTCCAGCTGGCGGAATTTTAAAAAATTGTGTACCCCGAATTGTATCAATTTAATAGTAACGACCTCGCCTTCGGCTCGTGTCTTATACTTTCGTACGCGGCTCCATCGCTTAGCGGGCTTGGCTCTACGTTCATAAATAATTAGTATAAATATTTTCTTTAGTAAGTAAATATATTACTTAACTCTACAAATAGTGTGATGTTAGCAAGCCATGTCACAGAAACAAAGTAGGTACCTATAAACTGTTATGTTAGACGCTGAGAGTACAATTTAAGAAACATACAGAAATAGATGGTATTTTAGAACTTGGTACTTGTATTTTGCATTTTTTTCTTGCAGCGTTATGAATGAGATTTCGCATTATTTTCTCTCTCCGCTATTTCATGATGCTATCAAATTGTTTATTCATTATGAAATTATGTTTATCCCAGAGCTCTGATGTCTGATTGGACACAAATTAAGTAAAAATATAATTAGGATGATGATTTTAGCACCAAAAAGGACTCTATACTACCAAGAAAAATTGAATATACTAAGGTACGGCCAATCCAGAGATTTGAACGATAGGCGGAGCTAAGCAGGGATGAAGCGTCATCACGCGGACGGTTCTCTCTTATCTCCCAATACACACTACTACTAGCTGCTCTTTTCGGCTTGTGTTTAATAATTATTTCAGACTCTCTTTCTAATCTAGGATTCTAAAAATGGGGCTAGGCTTTATTGGTCAAACAGATGTATTTTTACATATTGTTTCCGCATAGAAGTCGTATT
>JAQFZY010001655.1:0-14541 GCA_034696285.1 Hypogastrura burkilli | reverse complement strand
CATAAGTCCTGACCCCTTGACCCTAAAAATCTGACCAACTAAACTTGGTCACCGGATTGGTCATAACTTTTTGTGTGCCATTAGAAATTTGGTTACCTTAGATACCGTTTTATACAGATGCAGATTTCTACATCTGGTGAAAAGTAAGTGTACTTGGACTGTTTTCCACAACAATTGATATTTGTACTTTAATGTTCTAGTGTGTGCTTATATCAACCTAAATATGCCTTAACTTAGATCCTGAGACAGTGAATGAGGGATACAGAATGTCAACCGGACCTATTTATGGGCTTACTAATTTACATGTTTTATGTATTTATGTGTTTCTCTATTTACATTCATAGCAGTTCATAATTTTTCTTAGGCTTAGTGGTACGTATACAGTAGTAATATACACTCTGTGATGTTTAAAAAATCCGCCCGTCCTAATTTATACGCTGTAAAATAATTTTCCCTGTTATCATAACACAGCTTTTTTAAAAAAAATGCAGTATTTAAGAAAGTATTTTTTCACTAAATGTAAACCGAAGAAACCGAGTGTGTGCTCTTTTAAAAGCTCAATATTTTGACAGCATCCCAGCTTTTAGCTTTACACCGTTTAAACTTCTGTCTATGCCTGTATTTATGCGGTCAGTATTGCTTTCATCCCCACACGTTAACCCTATTGTACCCGCATTTTCAACATTTTCATATACCAGTATACCATATGCTAAGTGGTTTTACGTGAAGCATGCTTCCACAGCGCGTCTAGTGAGAAGCCGGACCGCTACTAACTACACGTGTTTACATGCTAGCCTGGCTCTTATCTAAGAATTTGTGACTAACAGACAGAACGACCGACAGAGAACTCCCAACAACATGCTTGCCGTATTAAACAGGCTTGGCTTCTTCACTCCCATACTCCTATCCTCAATGCGACAAGTTGTGAACTGTGGGCGGAGTTGGAGTGAACGGTAAACAAGGCAAGGGATTATATTGAATTTGAATGGCTGTCATTATGTCGAACTGTAAAATGTCGAATGGTCACTTCGTTGAACTCACTTTGTCGAAAGTCGACAATTTTGAATGTCGCATAGTTTAAATGTCGAAACTACAAACTACAAGCAAGCCTCATGCATGGAATGTAAAACTCTTACATAGTACTCTAAGACCCACATTTCTTGAGCTTCTCTGGCAATAATTATGCACTACGTGAGGGCCAGGTGCATATATATGGCCGTAACAGGTATGACGGCGCAGCGCAGTTTGGTATTCCGAAATGAACAACTATTCCTGTCCCATGCGCCCTTCATGAAATTCGACGTTACACCTAAGACATATTTAATTAACCGGATTATGCTAAACTTGCAGATTGGGGATAAATCAATATTTCTCTAATTATGAATTAAGCACTTAAGATACCTATAGTACCTTCTCCCTAGTAAAATTTTGAGAAGTTCAAAGGTGAAATGTAGGATTCATGCGTCAAGCCACATCATATCGTAGAAGCTTGTCAAACTCCTGTTGTGGGTAAGAAGTGCTTAAGGCGAGGGTGTATATGTAGTGTGCCTTACGTACACTACATCATTCACTCTGTAATAGGTGAAGTGGGGTAAGACAAAAGCGATTTTCGTATAGTTGACTATATATTTATTCTATTATGACACAATTTTTTTGTCGTATTCTCACGACATCTCCGAATAATGCTATAAACACAGAGAACGATTAATCAGGCACAAATAGCCATGGCAATTTTTTTTTTAATTCGATTTTAGAACTTTTGTCTTTCCCGAAGTTGGGGTAAGATAAAAGTCGCCAATATCTCTCCATTCTTTCGTGCTTATAAGCCGGATGGTACAATTCCGAACACATTAGACAGTAAGCTTTGATTTGTCGTCGAGTTTATAAAAATTCATGCCTCCGTATAGACGCTATGACCGTTTACATGTTACGAATACGCTGAAATGGGGTAAGTCAAAAGTTTTCATGATTTTAAATATGGTAAATAAAGGTAGGTACGCAGAGAATATTCTACGTACAACATAGTTTAAATCAGTTAAAGCACAGTGATTTAGACATAATATTCAATTTTGTTTGTAGTTAAACAACGATCCAATTAATTCCAATTATATAAAATAATAATTGTCGCGCGACACTTAAAACAATTGATATTTATCAAAATTAGCTGATAACTTCATTGTGACTCCAAGACTATCGAGTTTTGGGATAGTTAACATCTTGACAACATTTTTTTTAGACACGTCTTACTGTTCTTCCTTCGCTGGCCAAAAAAAGTGTCCATCCTTAAACTTAACGAACCTGGCGTTCCAGTCCATCGCACCAACACAATGATTCTTGCTGACAATTTTCAGAACATAATGCAAGTCACGATTAAGTTTGTTAGTGTATTTTACAAGCACCCATTTTCCTTCTGACAAAGTGACGTCATCTCCTTCACTGGTATCATTGTGCACCCAATGGTCAGCACTGATAATGTCGTCATCAATTTTGGACACAGTAGTAGTGCCGCCTGTGCCACGAATCGTAGAAGCCTTCTTAATTGTTCGAGCAGTGGGTAAGGTTATGGGTTTTAAAGGCTTAGGTTTTTTAAAAAGGTGGTTTAGTGGTCGATATACTCCTTGTTTATTTTTTCGCTTTCTGTTCTGTCGAGTTGGCGTGGGTGGGTTTTTAGACAATTTATGGAGAAGCTCTTCTGTAGTTATTACTTCTGCTCCTGGATCCACCCGAGTTTTCTTAGTTTTATTTGGCGCTACAGATGCTTTACGTGTTCCAAGAGCAACTCTTCGAATGCATGCGAATTGAGGTCACCGTTGATACCTTGTGGAGCGCTCCATTTTCGTTTGCAGACTCAGCCGCGGCAGGATCTCCATCTTTGTCTAAAGTGTTAAGTCCTGCAGTGTTCACTTGATTCGTATCAGTAGTCGAACTCGCAGGCTGGCTAATTTTAAGTTTGTTCCAACGATCGAGAGCGGCTGGATCAATCTTAGATTCCGGTATTACTGAAGAATTAAATGGATGAATTCAAGCTTATCGAAAACCAGTCATAAGAATATTCGCCGAAGTCGAGCTCCGTCTCCCCAATTAACGTCGAAAACTGGTTCTGCAAAATGCGTCCTACATTCTTCCTTTGCCAATGGACTAAGTTCTTGTCTCATGTGCTTTTCACGGATTTGAATACTGACAGGTCCAAAGGTTGGAGGAGATGACTTGTATGTGGAGGAAGTTATAAAATGATTACATTTTCTTGCAATGATAATTCAATGCTCTGTGGACTGATGTGTTATAATGTCTATCATAAATGACCGAAATGGGTCGCCACAGACCTAAAGATGGAATATTTTCTTAAAGAAGTCCGAGAACACATGTGTCTCCATCCACCCATTTTGAGTTGCTGCGTAGGAGGTATTTGGGTAAGGCTATCCTTCTGGTGCCATCCATTTATCCCATATATTCAGTCCTTTAAACACAATAAGCGGTGGAGCTGTATTTACCGCAGCGCTGTATCCAAAAAGAACTGTTATGTTGTATTTTGCCGGACCACTTGTTACCCTTGAAGACGGGCTACCTTTTAGCCCAACAACGCGTGTCTTTGAGGGATCCATGCAAAAGCTAGTTTCGTCCAAATTCCAGATTTGATTGTGTTTCAATGGATTCGTCGCGACCTTCCGAGTTTATTTTAAACTTTGTGGTTTCTTAACTGTTGTTACGTTGTTACTGTTGTTTGTTAAGTTGTGACGTTTCTTGAAGTTGAGGAACCAATCTTCTCACAGACTTCCGCTTTTGAATGGAGTTTTAAGTTCTCCACAAAGAAAGTCCCTACCACTTTTAGCACTTCCTCTCGGGTCAGTGCGAATCCCCACTTTTCCATTTGCATTAGTCCTGAAGGCACAATATAGCATACATTTTGATTTCGTTAGTGGAGCACTCCAACATAATATTAAGATTAAATTATTTTAAGATAAGGATTATGTTTATTAAGACAAAATCCGGGCAAGACTCATATCTGAAGCTAGAAGCTTTTTGATTTGCAATGGAATAGCTGTTCTACGTCCGAGACTGCTGATTTTCCCGTGACGCCCCTTAACACGGTTGCAAAGCGTCGACTCAGGGATGCCGTATTTTTAGCGGCCATACGTAATGTACGAGTAACTTTTGCTGTCGTCCATGGCTTGTTTAACCGCCTCAGCAGTGTACGTAGCGCCCCTGCTCGTCTTACGTACGTAGTTACGCCCCATATCTAAGTAAGCACAAATTAATGTTAGTACTAACTAAGGTTTCGGCGAAGAAAGAATGAGTAAAATTGGATTCCCCATGCTCTTTCGTGTAATTTTGACTTACCCCAATTTAGAAAACACACGGGGTAAGTCAAAAGTATTTTATATTAATTAAGTAGCTAGCAAATTAAGGATTATTAAAGTACTATTCACTAATTTGGAAATTTATGGACTAGTTACGCAAAAATTAGTATTTTAATTGCACTAAAAGTCGTCAGTAGAGTTATTTAAAAATGTTGAGCTTACCTTTAGTAAAAAATTTTTCCGACCGCTCTCAGGAAAACAATTTTTTACATGTTACTATGACTCACAAAGTCCCGTCGTATATTTTTACGTGATACCTCAACCCCTTGACTACAATGTGCAATAGGTGGCACTCCGATATCACCTCTCATATCTGTGTAATATCAAACTTTTGTCTTACCCCGACTTTTGTCTTACCCCACCTCACCTACGTGTAGATATACATAATCACATTTTAAGGCCCGTAGTTGCGGCATTTGGAGTCAACTAACTCCAAAACTTCCGAACTCCAATTGTTGATTGTTATTATTAGAAGACCGGCTTTAGCTTTAGTCTTAGGCTGAGGCTGGATCTTCCATCATCCACCTCTCCCCATACTCACACTTAGCCGTAAGCAGCCTTTTGTCCTTAATTTAATAAATACCCAATTCGGCCCAAACCCAGTCGCACCTAGCGCGCACGAAGTTTATTTAGATTTAGAACCCTTGGAGTCGGAAGGGTTCTAATAGTACATAATTTTATGGCTTTATTGTCCAATCCTGAGCTGATCTCTGACTCCGAGTCAAAAACAAATCAATATATTTGTGGTAGGTTAGCAGAAGACGTTTGGCGTTTCAAAGTGCCTTCCAGATTGTTTTAATAAAGGACCCTTTTAAAGAGTTTCGAGTCCGGGGTTGGTGTCGGTTTTTGGTACGGGAGTTGGTGTCGGTTTTAGGTACGGGGGTTGGGATTGAACGTAGTACATGCATGCATGTATCCCTGTGCTGTCATTTGCATCTGCATCCTTTGAATTTGATTCAAGCTGCCGCTTTTATGATTTCCTTCCTGGATAAGTAAAATTAAGTTAGACAAGCTATAAGGAGCAAACAATGCACAGAAAAGCAGTGGGTTTGAAATATGAATTGAATTAAAAAATCTTCAAGAATGCTAAATTCTATGATTGAAAAAATAAAATCAGCATTAACAAAACTCAAATGAATTTGACGCACGCATGGATTTGCATATGAATATAAAAGTTTAATTAAAAGTGCAATTATTTAATTATATGTTTGTATGGTTCTGGTCAGGAAACGTCCTATTTAATACTTCATGCTATTTAGTTTTATATGTGGTAGATTTTTGGAGAATTTTTGGAAAATTGGGCAATAGAATGTATTCGACATTCAATTTGTTCGACCAAAAACCGGCATTATTATTTTCGACGGCATTTTCGACATTTAAGTCATTCGACATTTAAGTCATTTGAAATTCAAACGATTCGACATTCAAAAGATTCGACATTCAAAATTTTCAACATTTAAACTATTCGACATTCAAAACTTTTGACATTCAAACGATTCGATATTCAAATCGTTCGACATTCAAACTATTCGACATTCGAACCTTTCGACTTAGTGAGTTCTACGAAGTGACAGTTCGACATTCGGGAGTTCGACATAATGAAGGCTTACCGTTGAATTTAGCGATATATGTAGGATTAACTTGTGTTACTGTCACTATTATTATCGCGTTAACATAGTGAAGCGGTATATGCATTTAGCTTGTCTGTCCGACGACATCGAAGCTGCTTCCTTCATTACCGATATAACTGTATAATAAAAACAAATCTGCTTCGCTTCGACGGAACCGTTCTACCCGCACCTTCTACACCGAGTTCCCATACATCGAAACCTCGTCAACGCTTATCAGCAACCAAAATGTCGTCAGCTTTATAACGCCTTTCATCATAAATTGAATCAAATACTGGGAAGCAAAAAAGTGAACGTGGCTCTTTTCACCGGACTTGAATAGACACATAATTATAATAATGGCTAGGTTGGTTTAGTTCTGGTTTCTACTGGATTTGGATACTGTTTCTGGATTATAAGTTACTAATGCAACGATTTTGTTTTAAATGTAAATTATCTTTTCTATTTATTGCAGAACAGCGCCTTTCAGCACCAGATAACGATGTTTATACTCCTATATACAAACTCCGCCCCTATCCGATTCCCATTATTTGATTACATTGTAATTTACAGGGAAGGGAGCGGATTGAAATAAGAATTCTCGCTTGACGTCCGTAAAGTATGTCCAGTTAAATATAAAAAAAAAAAATCACTACCATATGATTTGTTTCTGTGTAACATGGCATGGTTATAAAATAAAATAACATCAATCAGTGCAGAGTTTCAGAAAACAAATTATCCGATACATTTTAATCCGACTGCTCATGCCTAAAATTATTATTAATTATATAATTATGCGGCACATACATAATGGGCTGGATAATCTTCTGATTTTAATATATACGAATGTAAATGAGTAGGAGATGAAAAGGAAACTGAAATGAAAAAGCATAATAATGGAAATCATTTAGAAATAATTTCATATCTCCACGAAAATTTTATATTTAAATTTATCACAAACCACAGTAGAAAATGACTAATTAATTCCAATTAAACTGCGGAGCTCCATAGAGGTACTTATTTCATAATACATATATTTCATAATATTATTTACATAATATAATTCGCTTATGGTTCGGACATATATGTGCGTCCAGTATACCTAGTGTATGTACCTACCCCTCTGAGACTTTCAGAGTATGTACATACCCTTTGACCCTAAGGGGCGTGTGCACTACGTATTTTTTTTAATTTTTGTGACAACAAGGCAAAAGGGTATGTACTGTACAATCGTATCAAGGCCTGAATACATAGAATGGTATACTAAATCGTGCGCATATGCTCAATACCGACGTACATGTTCGTAATGTATATACTGCTTTCCAAAGAATAATGTTCCACTAGGCTATACCATAAGTAAGGTATCACATTTCATATAGTACTAATAATTAATTTTGCACCTACTTATGTATTACGGGCGAGTGACATGCGTGAGGTGTGAGGCCTATCTCCCCTTCGCTCCTCGAATCGTTCGGGAAGGAGTAAAACGGCCAGCTTTAATTGGCTAATGGTGAGAAGTAATAACAATAACATAGCATTATATGCAATATACATATGATACGCAAATATATTATTTTTATTTAAAATTTAATACGACATGTAATAGGAATAGGAAATATAAAAATGATAGCTGAAAGAATAAGGAGAAAAACCTGCTTTCAGAAGCCTGGGACCAAAAGGTGTAAAGCGAATGAGAATGTTGTTGTTGTTAGTGTGAATGCCCCATTTGTTTCTTGTTGTTAACTTTTTTGTTAGTTTCAGTTAACAGGACAGTGTCGCCGGTAACATAGTAACGAAGGCAATTTTGAAAAATATAATTCCTTTTCGAATGCTGCATTTTGGAAAGCCAAACATTTACATCTGCTTCTCATTACTTGCATTTTCATATAAAATATGTTTGACTTGTTTTTGTTTAACACCTGCTCATTGGTTTACATAAACGTGAAGCATTTAATTTTGTCGATAGACCAATGGATTGACCATGTAGGAAGCTCATACTTACGTCCGTGATAGTAACTTTGTAAGAATTTAACTCCCATAAAATATCTGAACAAAGTCTCAAAAATCGGAGTGTTTCGAAAGTTTGAAGTACATTTAGTATGTTAGCCTCTTTTAAATATAGTTTTATATCGCGCTTCACGATTTTCGAGATTATATACAATTGATGCTAGAAGCGCTAAACTTCTTACTGAGTTTCTAAGAATAAAAAATGCTTAGTCAACTGCATGATTGGAGCCATGTCCACAACTTTGCTTCTCAGGATATGAGTGGAAATATGATGTTAGGCGTTATAATGTTAGTATTTTGTGAAGCATGGTATCGAGCAAAAAGGATCTTATGATGCGTGGTTACATCTGAACGGAACGGAGCAATTTAAACTTTTGCGAAATTCGATTGTTTCCATATTTTGAAAGTGCTTCATTGATCTTTTTTTTCAACAGTTATTGTATGATGTGCTTCGCGTAATTCGAGTTTATATACAAATGATACTCGATCTGAATTATATATTCTGCGTTGTTTACTTAGAGTTTACATATATTTCATGTTAGTGTACTTGATCCGAACGATACATGCTTTGATGGCATATAAGACATTCAATTGGAAAATGGTTAAACGCTTAGTCGCGCGACCCGTGAAAAGAGCCATGTCAAATATTTTGTTTCTCAGGACTTGGCAGAAAATACGAGGAAACACGGCGATAAATTGAATTTCGTTAAGCGTTGTAACAATTTCGCTTTATGATAATCGGCCTTGGTAGGAGCGGGTAGAACGATCGCGTCGAAGCGAAGCAGAAATTGTCGTATTATGTTCAATTACATATGAACTTTACGGAGAAGTTTGGGGTGTGACGGACGGATAGACGGACACTCGGATCGTCCCATACGATCTTTTGGTATAAAATAAACAGTTTTAACTGATAGAAACCGCGTTCTGCACTATAAAATGCAATGAAGATTTTAGAGTGCGGAGTGACAGTATGAGTAAACGCAGTGTGTATTTTTCAGTATGGTTAACGCATGGTTAAACGGAATGAAGATTTTACAGAGTACTGAGCATGAAAAAAGGCGATGGAAAGTTCGGAGGACAACAGTAAGGGAAAATGTGTAGTTCTATGGTGAAAGTATAGCCAGATGCTTTCAGCAGTGGAAGATCTTATGATAATCTGTGATTTCTGTTAGAAAAGTATATGGCTTCTTGAGAGTGAAGGAAACAAATGCAAATCTCTCTTCCTTGTAGACATTGTGGTCCGAGTGCTAGGTGCACGCGAAAATGTAAACTAATATGTGGGAACAACCCGACTCCTACCACAAGTGAACTGCTAATATATACATTTATTGCATTTATTTTACCGTTTACATTGTTTGCTAACGTGTTATCGTTAGCAATAGACGTTAATTTCACCACCGAAACGTTGATAAGGGTCAACTAATCATGTGCACGATCTCTTTCTTGCTATTTCGTGTGGCATAAAGCTACGAAGTGGTCTCCGAAGTTAATTGCTTCCCTTGACGCGTCTTTGTTTGCAAAGAGTACCAATCTTGATATTGCTCTGAACAAAACTTAACTGGATGTCGTGACAGTTTTGAAAAAGCTTAAAGTGTTATTTCTTCCGCCTACTCAACTGACGCCTGACGCATTATTTGGAAGATAGTCTTCATACACATCCGTCTTCGTGTGTAACAGTAAAGACTCCTTCTTCATTATGAAGTAGATCCAATAGAACGGCCAGTCGTACAATATAATGAAACTCGCCTATACCTATAAGAGATACTACTATAGAACAATTTCTGGAAACATCGGTCACGATTGGAATGAGATGTTCCTTTACTGTTTCATTGAGTAAAATTGCAGCATTAAGTAAATTGCTTAATGAGTGTAGCATAGCGTTGATTTTGATGCCAAATTGGCTGATTCCTAAACAAATTTTGCATGGAGTTTGGCGTCGCAGAGTTGTTGGAGTTCTTTGTAATAACATTTGTCATCAAGTAGAAGCGTATCAATCTTAAAGTACTCCATTTCAATACTCAGGATGTTAACACGTGTCATGTTCGAGGCAAACTGGCTAACAGCTGATAGTCTCCAAACCATACACCTGTATGTCATGTTTAAAGTCGAAAAGACTAACGCAGATGATAAAGCTTCCAAACCATTCACCTGTATGTCGTGTTTAAAGAAGTCGACAAGACTAACGCGTATGATTGTTTCTAAGCCATACACGAGTATGTTTTCCAAGCCATACACCAGTATGTCGTGTTAAAGGAGTCGAAAAGACTAACGCAGATGATAAGTTTCCAAACCATACAACTGTATTTCGTGTTTAAAGAAGTCGAAAAGACTAATGCAGATGATTTTATCCAAACCATACGCTGTATGTTATGGATAAAGAAGTCGAAAAGACTAATGCAGATGATTTTCTCCAAACCATACGCCTGTATGTCATGGATAAAGAAGTCGAAACGACTAACGCAAATGATAGTCGATATTCTCCAAACCATACACCCGTAAGTCGTGTTTAAAGAAGTCGAAAAGACTAACGCAGATGATAAAGTTTCCAAAGCATACACCTGTATGTCGTGCTTACAGATGTCGAAAAGACTAACTCAGATGATTGTCTCCAAACCATTCACCTGTATGTCGTGTTTAAAGAAGTCGAAAAGACTAACGCAGATGATAAGTTTCCAAACCATACAACTGTATGTCGTGTTTAAAGAAGTCGAAAAGACTAATGCAGATGATTTTCTCCAAACCATACGCCTGCATGTCATGGATAAAGAAGTCGAAACGACTAACGCAAATGATAGTCGATATTCTCCAAACCATACACCCGTAAGTCGTGTTTAAAGAAGTCGAAAAGACTAACGCAGATGATAAAGTTTCCAAAGCATACACCTGTATGTCGTGCTTACAGATGTCGAAAAGACTAACTCAGATGATTGTCTCCAAACCATTCACCTGTATGTCGTGTTTAAAGAAGTCGAAAAGACTAATGCAGATGATTTTCTCCAAACCATACGCCTGCATGTCATGGATAAAGAAGTCGAAACGACTAACGCAAATGATAGTCGATATTCTCCAAACCATACACCCGTAAGTCGTGTTTAAAGAAGTCGAAAAGACAAAGGCAGATGATTGTCTCCAAACCATACACCTGTATGTCATGGATAAAGAAGTCGAAAAGGCTAACGCAAATGATAGTCGATAGTTTCCAAACCATAAACCTGTATGTCGTGTTTAAGGAAGTCGAAAAGACAAAGGCAGATGATTGTCTCCAAACCATACACCTGTATGTCATGCAAAAGTAGAGCAGACGAACGCATATGAGTCTCCAATCCATACCTGTAAGTCATGCATAAGTAGAACGGACTAACGCAAATGATAAAGTCTCCAACCAATACACCTGTATGTCATGCATAAGTAGAATCGACCTACGAATATGATAAAGTCTGCAAACCAATTAAGTGTATGTAATGCCTAAATGAGTATAATGAATGGATAATACGGTCAAGTCGGTAAATAATTATGTGTTTAGTCAAGTCCGGTGAAGAGAGCCAGGTTCACTTTTTTGCTTCCGAGTGTTTGATTCAATTTATGACGAAAGGCGTTATGAAGTGGACGAAATTTTGGATGTTGATAAGCGTTGTGGAAGTTCCGTTGCATGTTAACTCGATTTATAAGGTGCGGGCAGAACGATCGCGTCGAAGCGGAGCAGATTTGTTCTTATTATACACAGTTATATCGGTAATGAAGGAAGCAGTTTCGATGTCCGCGGATGGACAGACAGACAGACAGACGGACGAACGGACAGACAAACCAAATTCATATACCGCTACACTATGGAAACACGTAATAATAAAAATGTGAAAAAGTTGGATGGCGGTTTAACAGTACTGAAGAGTATTAATAGTGGTAAAAAACACCTGCTTTCAGCAGCTTGGGACCAAAAGGTATAAGCAGAGGAAATGAAATTCAGTAATTATTTTTAAGTAACTGTGTAGTGTTTCCATGCCATAAACTAAAGTTGTTTCGATAAGAGAAAACAACTTTCTCAGACTCCAGTCTTTCCAATTTTCTTGGTTCGCGTCATTAGTTCGCTACTTGCAAATGGCATATAATAATGTGATTCACGTAGATCGAGTTTATATATTCAAATAGCGCTCTTTCTAAATTATATACAATGCGCTGTGTACTTTGAGTTTACATATAATTGATGTTGAACCAGATATAGAAAGGATATTTCGAAGGTGCTTCATTGATCTGATATGGCGCTTCACGTAATTTGAGTTTCATACAAGTGATGTTCTTAGTAAGTAGAGTCTACTTTGAGTTTAGTATCCGTAAATGTATATACACGTGATGCTTGGTCTACTGCGTTGTGTGATTTGAGTCTACATAATAAATCTGATAAGAGTGCCACAAATCTGAGTGTTTCGGAAGTTTTAAATACGTTTAGTAAGTTAGCTACTTTTAGGTTCAGTTGGATATGGCGCTACACGTCGTTCGAGTTTATATACAAATGAGGCTTGGTCTACTGTGCGTCGTGTAATTTGAGCTTACATATAAATATACGTTCTATGATTATACATGAATCGCTTAACATATTATTATGTTTCTAAGAACTAAACGTGCTTAGTCAAGTGCATGAGTGATGAGTGGGGCCATGTCCATAATTTGGTTCTCAGGATCTGACTAGAAATATATTGTAAGGCGTTTTAGTATTTTGTGAAGCGTGGTATGACCTTCGTTATATAATAATTAGGGTCTAATAGAGCACGTATAGAGCAAAGAAGCAGCCATAGTGCAAAAAGGGTCTTATAGTGCGTGATTACATCTGAGTTGTACGGAGCAATTTCAAGTGTGACAGACAGACAGACAAGATCATCCCATAAGACCTATTGGTCTAAAAGTTTTCGCGCTAAGCGCGAAAATGTTTTTCGCGTTGTACATACCCTTTTCAAAATATTTGGTACCCATCCCTCTGAGACTTCACCCTACGCACATGTATGGGTTCGGAAGTATTAAAATATTAGATAAACTTGTTAAGCAATCATCATCATTATCATCAATCATCAAGTACTGCATCATTATTTTATTCATTAAACCTGTTCCCGAAGAGCTTGAACTACCATCTCTACTTCAGGATTAGTCCAATTATCCTCCAAAAATCTCGAAACATGTTCTCTAGCAAATGGAAAGAGTATTTCCTGAAAAATATACAGACATTTTAGCGATAATTTACTGTAATTTAATGACTATAATTTATGCTATATTACCGAAGTAAAATCATGAATTCCCGAAAAACAAACAGAACTGAACCGGACTTACTTTCACCAGAACCAGGCTATCTGAGTAAAAGTATGGGGGAAATGGGCCTCAGATGGATTTGTTTAACACTTGGCGCTAGTAGATCTTTATTGATCTCCTGAACAATGGTTAAACGACCCTCAAAGCCGTACGTTGCCTTTTTATCTGGACCCTCTAAAATTGGTTTAAATGGACGTGAAAGTCGCACCAATTACATAATAAATAATAAACAGTAAGTAGTAATGCAAGTACAATGCTATTCTATCCCTTACTTGTGCGACCATTGGCTGCCGTTGCTTCTCGACAAAGCACTATGATCAATCTTGGAACAAAATGCGACATTAACTTTGAGTAACGTAAATATGGTGAAAGAAGTGTTTTTTGAATTCAGTAAAAAATATGGAACATGTAATATATGATGAAAGGTCGATATTTGGCTTAAATCCGAAGTTTTGGATTTTCGGTTATTTCTAATACCCGGGAAATTTCAGTTCCGAATTCGATTTCAGATTACTCCTCTATGCTAATAAAGTTTATTTACTTTTGAAATTCTCCAAATCGGGGAATAATTTTCTCAGAAACCGAATTTTTCTGATTTTCGGGGTCAAGTTTAACGATCGGTAACATGGCGGAATATGAATTGGGGCAGCCGATTCTTACATTTTATAGTACTTATGTACCCATTCTATGAGCTTGTTAAGTGGCGAAGCTCTAACTGCATTCCAATCCGAGATATAACGGGTCAAAGTTCCAAAAATAATTCGGTGAAATATGAGGGGATACTAGTTGCTTTGTAAGGAAGGCTGCACCGAATGCCCGTGGAAGTAGCTTTCTGTTTAACGAATATGGGAAAAGTATACGTCGCAGACCCTTTACCTTTAGCAATTAATAAATACAAGTTTGACCGTAAATCCAAAGCATACAGCGCGCAAACATGCGCATAATGCAAAAGCGAACCCATGCTAAATCAACTCGTTTTAAGTAATATTGTACGTGTTTCAGGTATTTTGAACATGAAAAATCCGTCAATCGGCTCTAAGATGAAGAAATTGTGCCCAAGCGCGCGTGCGCAAATGAATACTGATTGAAATTTCTCGGAGACGCATGTGCTATAGTACTTATCATAGTATAAGCCAACAAGCCCCGCGTCAACGCGGAATCAGCAACTACATTTTCTAAACATTTCTAGCGTACGCACGCCATTAGCGATTTACTTATTGAATTGAAATATTGTGGCAAGCGTACGCTAGAAATGTTTAGAAAATGTAGTTGCT
>JAQFZY010001654.1:0-14548 GCA_034696285.1 Hypogastrura burkilli | reverse complement strand
AGAGCCGTTGACCCCATGGTCGTACGTTTGTCGGCGCAAATATGATCTCGTCCTGTGTTATAGAGATAGGGCGTTCTGGACTAAATATAATAATATATTGTTAATAATTACTGTTGCTACGGGTAACACGTAACACTGATGAATAAAGACCGCGGCATAGGTACGAAAAAAAAGGTCGGAATATGCGCATACATGCACGCAAAAAACAGTCAAAATATGCACAATATATGCTCGGATATGCACGATATATGCTCGATATGCACAGCATATGCTATATTTTTTTTTTTACAAAATGCGATATGTAATACATAAAGGACGAGGCACTGAGCTTATGGCAAATCCCCTTTAGATAGACTTCGCTACAACTGTGTATACTTAATTAATGTATCACCCTGAACAAGTTTCCTATGGGCACAACCGTCGTATCTTGACTCCTTGACCCTCTTCGGGTCAATGCATATCACATGGTGTAAAAATCCCCCTCAGATCGACTTTGCTGAAACTTGGCATACTTACGTAACTTTTACTCCTGAACAAGGTTTAAAGGACTTCATCGGCGTATCTTGACTCCTTGACCTTCCACAGGTCATTGAAGGTCACATGTGGTAAAAATTCCCCTCATATCGATTTGCCTGAAACTTGGCATACTTACGTACTCCTGAACAAGGTTTAAATGGACTTCAAAGGCGTATCTCGACTCCTTGACCTTCTACGGGTCAGCTTAGGAGCTAGGTAGTCAAAATTAAAGAAAACAATTTTAAGTGTATAGGTGGGAGGTGGGTGAATTTAATGCCTCACATATAGCAAAATATTAAATTAATCAAAGTGCCGATTACTCGGTATCGTTTATATAAAATACCTGAGTAACGATCATATAATCTGTGTAAGTGTTCCACAGTAAGATTATATGTCTTCGGTCAGTCAGAGTCCATTTGTAGGTACTGAATGACCTCTAGACGTCACACGAAGTAATGCGAGCGTACTTAAAGCATTTCATCTGGGCTGTAGAGAGTTCCAGGTCATTCGGAATCACGCCAGTATGCTTGTTCTCTAATTCGGTGGAAACTTGTGCCGGCGATTCGTTACAGAATAGTCGTGAAGCCATAAAAGAAAAGTGGAGTAGTACAACAGCTCTATCTCTTTTGGGGGGCTCAAATAATTCTGACCCTTTTCGAAACTACAAAAGGTTCCTGATTTTGGAGAAAAGCTGTCTGCAGCTGCTTTTCTTAAAATATGAAACAAAAATATTATTAAAAAGTCCAAAATATGTCAAAATATGCACAGATACGTCTAAATATGCACGATATGCAAATATGCAGCAAAATCCTGAAATATGCAAAATAGAATTCGGTATATCCGGTCACAGTGACATGACCTGTGGAGATCCGAAGTATGAGGGTGCCAACGTGTATGAGTAAAAATATGCACATGTCCGGTCTTTACTGGTGAAGTACACTTGATAACGGCAAGGAGAAACTCCACATCCCTATATAAACGTGTAAGAATTAAGCTCGAAATGTGTCACTAACAGGTCAAATATTTCAGGATCCCTTTGACCTACAAAGGTCAAATTAAGTTTGTTTGTAAGATAATTGTATGAACAACAATAATTTCAATTGTTGGGAATGCTGAGTACATGGGAAGTGGGTTAAATGGCCATCCATGTCGACGACGTTTTTTGAGGATATTTAGGGCAGTAAAACTGCAATGAATCGAAATATACATAGAATTGAGATGGAGCATCTACACCCCATTCATTCCCCAATTTTTATTGTATCTTTAATTTTTTTATTTTTCGGGTTAATTGTGCCGTTAAGCCGCAAAGTGACCTTGAGTCATTTGGAGAAGGGGGTGGGGGGGGGGGGTGAATGCCCTGCGGGAGTTAACTCTTCTGTATCTTTTTACGCACACATCATATTGTCAAGGAGGGAAAAGTTATCTGCCCGTTCAGGGAATAATATCATGTTTTACAAACAACGGATGATTAGTTAATCATTAAGTACCTATAGCTCCTGCAGTCTCCCTTCGTAAGAGACATAATACCGCCATCCGCGTAGATCAGGCCCGCTCAACAAAGATTTATTGTCCAACGTTCTCAACACAGTTGAAAAAACAATCATTGGAGTAACAGGATAAACAACCAAGTTATAATAAGGCTGTAATTTAATACTCTGTAACTATGTATACTAATACGTGAGAAAAAGGTATGTATTCATAAAATGTATGTAGTATCCAGCATGCCGACGTCTCTGAACTTTTCATCCTGAATGCCTATACTCTTGGGAGCGCTATTAAATAAGTACCTAACTGGTAGCAAGAGATAGACATTCATGAAAGATAAGGCTCATGATGTCCTGTAAAACTACAACAAGTGTAACGGGGTAAAAGGTCCTATTCTGTATGGTACTACTTGTAAAAAGGAATAAATTAAGACTGGTACAATAGTTAATTTGTAGCAATATTCTGAAATTCCGACCTGGGACCCAGGTGCCAAAAACCGTGCCAAGGTTCGGAATAGTCTTAACTGTCTGAGACCGGACGCTTATATACAATCCACCGACGCCTCGGACAAGCAATTTGTCGTAGACGTGTGGTCACTATATTCATTGATTAGGCTACAAAAATTCGCCTGACCGAACCAAAACAACGACAGTGTAGTTCGCTACCACTGATTCAGTTATCCCAAGACTCGGCGGATTGAATATAGGCGGACCGTATGAAACGTAATAAATTCTAGCTACCAATTTCACTTCTAGAAAGGTTTCGGCTGAGCAATAAAATACTTTTACTTTCCTAATCTCCCATAAGCTATGCCTACGACACTGATAAAGACCAATTAGAGCTGACACAATTTAGACTTCGTGTAAAAACCAAACCGGATTTGGCTTAGCTTGAGCGAATCATAATTTTGGGGTGATAGTACATAGTTCCTTAGTTAATGTAGATAGTAGCTTTAAGTATAACAGTATAAGAAACTGGGAAGTACAAAATATTTATAGGTTTTCTTTTAGTAGTAGATTCTTCCTATTTGGGCCCAGAGAATTTGGAACCCAGCATGCTCTGAAAATACTCTCCATCACTTTGTGTAGCCTTCTTGTTAATCTCCTTCTGGCGTCCCCGGGACACCGGCTCCTCAATCACTTCTCCCTCCCCTCGAATCTGCCTATCAAAGATCAAAAGAGAACCTAAAAGAGACACTACAACCTTCCATACCGCGGGATCAGGGACAGGATGAGCTGGCAACTTTTTGGTACGCCCAGGCCCCCTTCGGGTGCGAAATACAAATAATACTAAGGGAAATAGAACGGAAACAGGAAAAGCCCGAAATAATAGTCAGCTTTACTACACTTTAATGCAAAACCATGATTCTTCCATGCACTAAAATTAAGCAAAATGAGAGGACGGACACTAGGGAAAAGTTGCTAACTCAAGTGGACGTCTTTTTAAATGCCAGTGTGAAAGAAAGAATAAATGCTAATAGCTGTTTTGCACTAAGGAGTTTAGAGCCCAGAAGGAACAAAATACAAGAAATTAAATAATGACACAGATGCACAATGTATAAAAAGACGTCCGTCCATTCAAAATGAACAGTTAAATGTGTCATGAACGGATAAGGTGAGGAGTGAGGACGAGGACTGAAAATTAACAATGCAATAATTTAACCAACAGTCTCCCAAAAAACAACCAGACGCAGACAATAAATAGTGCTTTAGAAAGTAAAAGAAAAGCCCATTGCGATTAATGAGTGCATTCAGTTTAACAAAAATTACCGGTTTCAGTACACCTTATCCATCCAAGAACACCAGCTTATAAGTACAGTTTAAAAAAATATTAATATTAACACTCAGAACTTCATTAGAGCCTTACCTCACTCGGCCTGAGATTGGGTCCATGACCTTCCGGACCTGCGTCTGGATCTGCTGGTGCTGTTCCAAAGTCATTGGTTTTAACTTTTGACGAAGCTTGATCTCCTCAGGCGAGAAGGACACTTCCTGGCTCTTGCTCGAAGTAGCAAATTTCTTGGACTGCCCGGCCTCTTCCGCCTTGGCAAAATCAAGGAGACGCTGTTGAATGAGCGAAGTCGATGGCTTGGTTGACTTGGGACTGTGGGATCGGGAGCGGGAGCGAGAGTGACTAGCCCTCTTCCCTTTCTTTGCCTTCTTCACCTTCTTGGCCTTGCTCTTTCGGGATTTCTTAGACTTAGCTTTCTTAACCTTCTTCTTGGGCTTTTTCTCCTTCCTGTTCTTCCGGTGCTTGGAGGCCTTTTTCTTCCGCTTCTTTCGCTCTTCCTCGCTGGATGAGGAGCTGGACTCGGAGGAGCTGGACTCGTGACGGGCTCGTTTTCGCTTCTTCTTCCGATCCTCCTCGCTCGAGGAGCTGCTGCTTGACGAAGATGAGGAGGAAGAGCTTGAGTCCGACGAATAGTGCCGCTTCCGTGCATTGGCTTTGGCTTTGACCTTGTGTTCCTTCTTAGCCTTTGACTCCTGGACTTTCTTCTTCGACTTTGTAGAGCGTTCTTCCTCCACCTCTCGCTCAGTACTCTCATTCAGCATATCAAAGGGGGAGTATAGAGAGCTTCCATCATCAGTCCGCTTCTTCCTGGACTTTTCAGGAGATGCCTCACGCTCCTTTTTGTCCCAGCGGGAGGGAACCGGCTTCCACTTGTCTTCGCTTCCTTTCCCACTAGCACCGAGATCAGCCGACTTACTACTCCCAGCAGCATGAAGTACTTCAACTTCATCGATAGAGATCGACGGAAGGGGTTCCGCCTTGGGCTTGGTAACAACAGTATCCTCCCCAGCAATGTCCTTCCGGCCCCGATTCTTCTTCTCCGTTCCATACTTTTTGTCTGGCTCGAATGTGGGGGAACTGGGACGGCGCCTGTTCTTGTCACGCTTTGGGCTCCGCTTTGGACTTACACTCCCTTCGGATGAGGAGGAGCGAGGACGTGAGCGTTTCTTTCCAACGTCTTTGGATGATCGACGGCGGTGGTGTGAGTTGCTACGGCTCCGCTCACGCCGTCCCCTTCCTTCAGCCTTTCCACGGCTCCGCCGAACCCGGATCGGACTTCGGCTTGACTTGCGTCGACTACCATTCTTCTCTCGCCAACCGTAGGGATATCCACGGTACGAGGACCGATGTGGACTATAACGGTCCCGTCCACCACGTCTGTCCCTTCGATCCCGAACAGGAGATCGGCTCCTTGAGCGTTCAATCTGGATTGGGCTCCGCTGATTGTGTCGAGGCCGTCGGACCGGGTCTTCCCTTGGACTCTTGTTCCGAGAAGAGCTCCTGGCCTTTCCATCAATTTCCACCTCTCGGATTCGGCTCCGACTCCTACTTTTACTCTTCGAAGCCTTATTAGATCCATTTTTATCCTCCTTCTCCAAAGGCTTGCTTGTACTAGGGCTCGATTTGTTGTCGGGAGACGATTCTTTCTTCACGTCTTTTGGCTCAGTCATATTAAGCTGCTCAATAATCTCCTTCAATTCTGTTCCATTCCCATTTTTCTGATTATTGGGCACAGTTTTGGGCGATCCCTCTGGAAGAGGCGCCGAAGAGGCCGATGAAGACGATACTGTGCTCGAGCCGGAGCCTGACTCGCCGGATGAAGAAGAGGATGAGCTACTACGAGCCATCCTAAAAGATAAACAAATACTTCCTACGAATGCAACGCTAATTTAATTGGCATTTAACATGATCAAAGACAAACCTGTAATCCAATTTATTAGTAGTAGTACTGGAAATACTTTTAACATGCCCTCAATCTTATTCAGTCGGGTCCATAGGACTATTTTTGTCTCCCTAATGTAAACTGGTCACTTGGGGAAGCAAATTTGACCCTCCGGGAGGTAAATTTGACTTCCTCAGGGGCAACTTTGCTCCTTTGAAGCGTTTTGCGATTGGACGGTACAGTAAATAAAGTGGATAGTTAAATTGGAGTGTTTTAGTTGTTCAGAAAATGGTTTTCTAAAAAATTGGCGCGGCGATTTTATTTTTGTCATGTCGTTCTTGAGAAATCAAGGAAAAACTGTTTCAAGGCTCACAGTAGTGTGCCGATTAGTACATAGTACGAATGGTCACACATGGAGGCAAATTTGCTCCTCTGTGAGGTACTTTTGGCTCCCAGGGATCTAAATTTGCCTCCCTCGTAAAAACCTTTATGAAATATCCTAACCTAACATTAACTTTTACATTTGATAGCTAAGATACCTGTGACTTCGGACCTTTGCTAGGCAATAAAGCTAAACAAAGTCTTCAAGTTTGATCGTTCGAGCGTTAAAACAGTTTTTCGATGATTTCTCAAGAACGACATGACAAAATTCAAATCGCCACGCCAATTTTTAAGATAACCATGTTTTAAACAACTTAACCACTTCAATTTAGCTGTCCACTTTATTTACGGTACCGTCCATGCGCAAAACGTTTTAAAGCGGCAAAATTGCCCCTCAGATAGGCAAATTTGCCTCCCGGAGTGTCAAATTTGCTTCCCCACGTGATTAGTTTACATGTAAGAGCATTAGGGAGGCAAAAATAGTCCTATGGACCGACTGTCATTAATCGATCCGTAATTAAAACCACTAAGTCCCTGTATGGTAAGTTAAAATTTGAAAGCAAGCACAGCATTTACACCCTTAACTAATTTATAAAAATGTGTAGGTACCTGTCTTTCTAAATCCTGAGGAAACACCGGTTCCACCTGACCTTACACCAACTCTTGAAGAAGACAAGATTGAACCTCACACTCGTCACACTAGTAGAATACCTGTAAGCAATCCATGTCAAGTTAGTTAAATCTATTAAGGTTACAGTGTTGTATAATAAATAATTCACAATTCAAACGATTAACATTTTCTAAAATAGGTACTAACGCCAACGCACATGAAGTTACTGAACTACAAATATGATCTAACAATTGAGTTTCGCTTTCGTGGGCCAGGTCAAAGTTCTATGAGAAAAGAAAAACCTATATAAAAACCGTTAGGTATCCTATTTTCCACACTCTCTTCTCTCTCCTCTTCTCCTATTTCCCGCTCTCTCATCTCTTCTCTTATTTTCCACTCTCTCTTCTCCTATTTCCCACTCGCTCTCCAGTCTCTTTTTCCTTCTCTCCTCTCCTCCTTGTAAGGAGAATCTCCTCTCCTCTCCTCCTTGTAAGGAGAATCTCCTCTCCTCCTCCAAGTGGCCGTTTATAACAAAACTGGCAGGAGAGTATTCAAAAACCTGAGACTCTCAGAATACACACATATGAGATACATTACAAGTGGATCTAAAAGTTAATTTTTTAAACTAGTCAAACAGCTAAATTACGTATGTCCAGGACAAATAACTCTTGGCCGGCTTACTGTACGTCGCGTTTTGCGATAACACACTATGTATAAGCTAAGTCGAATTCGTTCATAGTGTCATGCTCTGGACTGTTTATTGGGACTTGTAAGAGTCAATAAAATATAAATAAGAAAACGAAACTTAACTCTGATTACAGAGCGCAAAATACAAATATTAATTAAAGATACAAGTTATTCAATTATGTGTTTCTATATTTGTAATCATTTGTAATCTTGTTAAAATCATTGATAATGTGTTTAAAGTATAGTGTCAGGGAATATGGGTTTTATTTTTTGAATTTTAAAATTCGATAAAATACGAAAATACCTAATATTTATTGTAAAAAAACTAGTTGTGATGTGTAATTAAGAAGTTGATGATTGATTTGTACAGTATCACAAATGAAACAAATAAGAACGTACATAAATGCATTGAGGAAATCAGATTTAGACTACAAATTCTCGAAAAGAATAATACTTACTTATCCAACATTTGAGTCTGCCAAAAATTAATGAGATACATTATGGTAGAGCAATAAAAATAATAAAAAGTACAACATGAAGTAATTTGTAAGTACTTATATAAATAAATTACTTTAAAAATTCAGAAAAACAGTATTTACTTGGTGTAGACGCAATTTCTAAAGCTCCTAGTGTACGAATAAAATAAGAAAATACGCTTTGTATTTTCAGTTATATTTCTTAGTATAGTTATGCGATTTAACTCCTGTCTTCTCAAATTCGAACCTACAGTATATTCCAAATACTACTGTATGCTTAATTATGTGACATCCCTTTAAAAAAAAAAAAATTATTATTTAAAATGAGGGAAAATACACATCTTAGCATGAGAGTTGAAGGATCTCTCCCACCAGTTTTCATGGAGGAGAGAGGCGACTACAGCGAACCTGCTAAGTGAGCATACCCTTTTCTGGTAATTACGGACTCTATTGTCAATAAATATGACGGGCTGACTTACTGAATTACCCGACGAATCTCAAACAAAGGTTGATGGTTAGGCACTTATCGTCATTTGTCATCATTCATCATATATATCTCTCAGTCTCAGGATTGAGTTGATTTAAACAAAACAAGAATTTAAATAAGATTTTTATGAAGTAAGTATACGAAATTCGGATGGCTTTCAGTACTTATGTACGAATCATGAATAGCGATAATAAAAATCAATAGAAGTAAAAAACAAAATCCAATTTTTTTACAGTGATTTAAAAAAAAGGAATAATGTAAAAGCAAATATATAGCATTAAGGGCGTTTACCGAAGCATTGAACTTCTATACGCTTACTAAATGTCAATCTGATTTTTTGTACACGGATGACAAATAACAAAATAAACGCCAAATCTCACCATCACTACTAACTTGAAGAGGATGTGCACGTTCACGGTCACCCTCATAATTTCAACTTGCGTATTTTAGTCGTTGCTGTTATGACGTTACTCTGTCAGTTGTGATTCAGCTGAGTTATTTTGTACTCATCTTACGCTTACGTAAGCTAATTAGAATATGAACACGCACGTAAGCGATTGTTGAGCTTGTTCTAATTATTTTGACGACTAACCGTAACCCAGTGGAAGGTGCAAAGCTGTTTTTTGCTCTAATTTAGGATCATAGATTATTGTCTTACTCTTTCGGTTTTCTATATTGAATAGTTATCTAATTATTATAATATTATATCAAAGTTTCACGCGTCTGACGATTCAGGTCGCAATTCTTAACCCATAACCGCCCAGCTTCGCACACAAAAAGTTATGATCAATCCGCAGACCGAGTTCATTTTACAGATTTTTAGGGTCAAGGGTTCATCCCCTACGGGTCAAAAACATGGCCCCTAGCCACGGATTTTTTTTCGAAAGTTTTCCTAATTCCTTAATGAGTTTGTTTACACTTTTATATCCTCCATAGCCCATATCAACAAGGGTCAGAATTATTAAATCACTTTGACGCACGCATCACTAAGCCGAAATTTAGCAAAACAAGTTACTTTATTAAAATCAACCAGGTACTCGGCTACGGCTGCATTACACGTTCGTTCAGCCGGAAGCGTCCACGTTCAGTATCAGTACCATTATTGGCTTCATGTCTTTTTGAGCCGCTAATATTTTATCGAAAGAAGTGCTGGAGTATGATCTAATACATATGTCCAATGTGTAAGATAAAATGGACAATACGAGCAATGAGCACCGTCTGTGTAAACTACGGATAAGCAGTAGGATGTAGGATAATTTCATCGTGCTAGGTATAATATTCTTGTTTTATTAAGTTACCTGTACTGCGAACATTTACATTGTTAAAAGTTAGCACTTACAAGTAAACTCGCCTTCGGCTCGTGTCTTATACTTGCGCATGCGGCTCTAGGTTTGGAACGAATTAGTATAAATATTTTGTACTAGCCAACAAACACCGCGCTAACGCGGAATGTTACGTAACTGTACTTAATAAACTTAACTAGCACTTTTTGAAACGTGCATACGTTTACAATAGAGAAAATCAGGGTTAGAAAAAAAAATCGATTTAAATATAAAAAAATCGTATACTTTTGTAACTCTGATTTTCTAACTAGATTCTATTGTAAACGTATGCAGATGTCATGCCCCTACCCAACACCAAGCTTGCACCATCCATATCCTCCCGCACCCTGACGTTCCCGTAACGCAACAGTAACTGGTGCAATTGGAAATAGTACATAGTAATAAGCTTTTAGAACAGGAATGCATTATTGACAATGGTATTGATGTTCGAGGATAGAGAGATAATAATTCCGCTTCGAACAACTAAACACATAGTAACATAAATAGTTATAGTACTCACCAAAACTCGACCTGGAGTGTCCTAAACAGTTTCTGATTATTTTCCGCTTTAATACACCTTCCTCGTAGACACCAGCAAACCAGCTGACCCTGGAACACTGCAGTTGAAATAATAATAAATTCGTTACGTCAGGAAACGAAAAGGAATGCATACTGTGTACTGATACTCGTGAGATAATACATATATTTTTAATTACAAAAACTATACACTATACACGATGAATAGACTTACCAAAACTTCAGCTGAAGACAGAAGAGCCCTTTCCAGTTCGTGACCCTCGACACAACTCCCGCGTAGACGTTACTCAACCAACTGACACTGGAACATTGACAGTCAAAATGGTAATTAATTGTTTAGGCCGGGGAAGGGAAAGGCATATTAAATATGTATATTGGTACAGCATAAAGTATATAGATATACTCCGGGTCGGGAGATAATTCTAAAAACTAAACCTGAAGAGAATCCTCACCAAAACTTGGCCTGAAGAACCCCTTCCAGTTCCAATCCGTTGAGAGCCCCTTGCGGTAGACGGTATCGAAGTGACCCGACCTGTCACCTCCTCTTGTTGCTTGTCACCTTTCACTCACTCGTCCTAAACTTCTTCGAAAGTCAAAATCCGAGTCCTGTCCAAGTCCAAACCTGTGCTGTGTGAAGATGAAGAGTGAAGGCAGAGCCTATTCCGTATATCCTACTATGAGCAATGTTGAGGAAACAAACGGTAAGCCACTTACCGGAGTTTTCCTTGCTTAGCCTTACTTTTTCCTAATACTGAAATACGGTAAGTTGTTCCTACGTTTCTCCCTTGTGGTGCCCATAGTGACTTCCGCGTTCCCTCTCCCTCCGCCCTGCTATAGAGTATAGCACGGCATGCCTATTTTCGGCACATAAAGACGGGACTGAGCGCCGGTTCCTCCGGAAAAACACAACACACAGCATTAGCATGGTGTGACCACTCCCGTAGTCTCTTCTCTACGAGTTTTTGCCGTGGATGGCGGTGGCCAGGGCGTGGGTTTTTGGGACAATTTTTTTAGGGCGATGGAACGACATCTCTGGGTCAGAAGGGAATGGAGCGGGCTTGAGCGGATAGGAAATGATTTCTATCATGATACTATCTCCGTCCGAGTTCAAAGCCTATTGTCTCAATCATTTGGCAAAACTCAGAGCTCTTATATGCAAGGCGTCTGTTTGGTTTTACAATGGAAGCAAGTATATTGCAAATACGTGCTTTTTGCGGACTTTGTTAGTAATAATTTAGTATGATTCAAAAGTATTCAACACAGAGTTGCTTGAGGTATAAAAGTAATTTAGTTATACACGTATTACAAGTTATATAAATTTTCATTTAATAGGTATTTATATTTTCAGTTACATGTAATTTAATCAAACATGTATTTCAGCTTTCAGTTCCGTAATCTAATTTAACAGGTAGTTCAATTTTCAATTAAATGTAATTTACCTAAAGAGGTCTTTCAGTCTACAGTAAGTCCTACATGTAACTAACAGTTATCCATGTTACGCTGAATCAAAGATATTTACAGCTTTTATTTGCATATAATTAAAAGATAATTAAATGAATTTCCGTTTTACATTCAATTATATCCAAAGTTATTTCAGCTATTTACATCTAATGAAATCAAATAATAGTGACATCTCAGTCAGATAGATATATCAGTTTTCGCGGAATTTAATTAAAGTTATGTTGTTCATACATATATTTTAATTCAGCTAATACATTAAAGCTAAATATTTCGGTTACATGTTATTTTTAATCCCGCATACAGCATACCACTGTCACCAAAAGTTTCATTTTCGATTAAGATTCCGATTTCCGATACCACATTTTGTTTTAGACTTTGTATTCTCATTCCTACTACATATTGTATAATAAAATTACATCACAATCCTCCACGATCCACGACCCGATACCTAATCGGTAATATAGTAAAACAAAATATATACATATACGGGGATTCCGGTTCCAAAATCCACTTCCTACATCGCTTCTGAAACCTCAATTTATTCGATTAAATTCTGTGTTACGTGTTACGCGTACAGTAATTGTAAATTATAGGCATTTATGATCGATCACGCCTTCATTTAAAGTGACGACGCTGATACATATACACAGTTTACGATTAGGGACCTGTGAATAATTTCAAGTGTCAAAAGTGTCATTGAAGTAGGTAGGTGGTAGGTATCTGTACCTGGCATAGATCCCGGATACCTACTGTACATGCATATGTACAACACACATTCCGTATAACCACAATATTTAGGAATTAGACTTTGCTAAAATGAAATGCAGTATGATTTAAAAGAGCGGCCACTATAGTGGTTTATGTTCCTATGCTAATTTTAGGGTTACAGCTTGCAACTTTAGAACAAGCCGCGATGTAAATATTGTAAGACTTTACGAATTTGTCTCTACCTTAGATTCAGAATTGCTTAGCGAGTGCAGTTTACGCGTTAAGAATATTTGCAGATGTATGTCTGCCGCATTACCATACCATTAGAATTTAGCAATAGCATACTACGGATAATTTTGTGGATAAGTAGTAGTGCTCTAGTTTGGCTATGTGGGTAAGGACGTAACAAGTGCCGGCGTGAAGTGTAATTAGTAATTAAATACATAGTATGTGAAACCAGGGCAGTAGTCTGTGGCTTGACTAAGCATTATGAATGAGAATCAAGTGGCTGATGAAAATAGCTTGGGTCAAGCCATGACCAAGACTGGCCTCCCTAGAAATAAATACTTAATTCTTCTAGAGGTTGTAGCCTTCGCGGAAGGTGGGAACTAAATGATCGGACCCACTAAATATGTGAATATTGATGTCCTGAGCTCCGTTAGCTGTGCTATTTCCGGCTCCCTTAACTATTATACTACTATAG
Organism: Hypogastrura burkilli; assembly: GCA_034696285.1. Taxonomy (NCBI): domain Eukaryota; kingdom Metazoa; phylum Arthropoda; class Collembola; order Poduromorpha; family Hypogastruridae; genus Hypogastrura; species Hypogastrura burkilli. The sequence continues at coordinate 1,502 of JAQFZY010001654.1, read as the reverse complement.
GCACAAGCACAGTTTGTTTAGTTTCCAGTATTTCCGCGGACGGCATCCCATGTGACCAGCACCGAAGGCTGTGAAACTTCTTGCGGAAACTTTCCTTATTGTCTCAAAAATTTGAGATCTTTTGCTCTGTTCAAGAATCCACTGACGAAATGAAGAGGTGTCTATTCAGCTCGTTAATTTTCTGCATCGGCCTGTGTAAGTATATGACTCTGGCGGGTCCAGTTCCGGGTTCCAACCAGCAGCATCAGGACCAGAATAGGATTCGAAGTGGGAGTGAGTACTTGTACTGGCCGGTCCAACGGGATGATTCGATCTCTGGGCTCCGGCCCCCTTCAGCCTCCGGAAGCAGCTCCTTCGGGAGCATGACGAGTGGTGGGGATGGAGACGGGTCGGATATGACCACGACCACCCCGAAGAAGACCACGGAGAACCCGATCCTGGCCGACATGAAGCCGGACAAGGTCAAGTTCAACTTGCCGGCGGTTCTCCTGGTCTTTGGGATCTTTATACTCGTGGTCGGGGCCATATTTCTAAGGATAACGTTCTTGCATGCACTGCTCCTGCCCGGAAACGGGTCCAGCATCCAGCTCAACGGTCGGTTCTCACTCTGGGGAAACAACAATGTGAGGGACAATCGGCCCAATTTGAAGGGGCTTCCGGTCCAGGCAAGGGGCCTGACTGACCACGATGACGGCTTCAATGAGTCCCTTCAGATTCTTTTAGGTAACCTCCCGCGTGTAGTATTTGGATTAGTATGTAGTACGGCTTCTTGTATTCCTATAAAATCTGTAGATTCTAGTTCCAACTGGGCGTTTCTTTGGATTCATTCCAAACACAGATTCCGACCGATACTTCTCCTGACTGACCCTGGCACAAATTCTGATCCCGATTCCGATATATATTTTTTTAATTACTAAATCCGATTTTGATTCTAGCATAATTTAAATTACTAAATCCGATTTTGATTCTAGCATTATTTAAATTACTAAATCCGATTTTGATTCTAGCATAATTTAAATTACTAAATCCAATTTTGATTCTAGCATAATTTAAATTACTAAATCCGATTTTGATTCTAGCATAATTTAAATTACTAAATCGTATTTTGATTCTAGCATAGTTTAAATTACTAAATCCGATTTTGATTCTAGCATAATTTAAATTACTAAATCCGATTTTGATTCTAGCATAATTTAAATTACTAAATCCGATTTTGATTCTAGCATAATTTAAATTACTTAATCCAATTTTGATTCTGGCATAATTTAAATTACTAAATCAGATTTTGATTCTTGCACAATTTAAATTACTAAATCCGATTTTGATTCTAGCATAAAGAGCCCGAAATTCGCCAGCAGGGTGGGTACTTCCGTGTGCAGTCACTTCTTCGAATACACTTCTTCGAATTTTTTTCCTCAAACCAGGCATTTCTTCGACAGACTTTTCTACGAAAGTCACCACCATGTTGCACAGGTTCAGAGAGGTTGGAACATTTTGGAACT
>JAQFZY010001653.1:0-14550 GCA_034696285.1 Hypogastrura burkilli | reverse complement strand
ACATAAATATGATTTATCGTGCAATAGTGGTGAAATACTCAGGGTGGGGACGGGTGGGGAGAGTGGGGACAGGCGGGGAGTTTTAGTGAGACCGGAGATACAGAACAACAACGGTACAAAGAGTTGATTTTCCCACGCAAAGCCCATGTGAGGCAACAGCACTACTTTAAACGAACATTATTATTTTCCTTGAGGGTGGTTACAGGATGGTTATGGTATATGGGCTTCTGGTCCGCTTTATCTATCTTTTCAAACTTTCACCTTTGACCTAACGCCTTTTAATAATTCGTTACATTATTGCACATTAATTTCAGAAGACCTAGTAGTTTGTACTTCTATTCATCTTGGATTTTCTATAGTTTTCTGCTTGCTCCCACATGTACTCTACTTTACCTTACTATTGTCTTAAAGAATTTAGAAGATAATGGTTTACTAAAAAAAAAAGACTTCATTCCTGCCGTATTAAAAATTGAAAAACGTTGTTCTTTTGTTAGTATACATATATTAAATGCATAAACATAAATACATACATGTAATTATGCCATATTAAGCAGAGCATCCATTGTTAACATTGGTTAGTCTTGCACAACGATCATCTACTTTGGTACATAAAATTAAGGCTTTCTATTTTAATTTTTATGCAGTATTTAAATTCAATACTAGGATTCAAGCGAAGAAGACAAAACTACAGTTTGCCGTTGAGCATATTTAGTGTTCTTGTCCTTAGTAGTACTTAATAGGACGTCATAGATAATCCGATAACGGGCCGAGTATTAAGCTACTATTACCGCGTTATCATAGTGAAGCGGTTTATATGTCTTTGGTTCGTCCGTCTGCCCAAAGACATTGAACGCTTACTTTATTTCCTACACAACTGTGCATAATAAGAACATATCTGTTTCGGTTTGGCGCAACCGTTCTAACCGCATCTTCTAACCCGAGTTTTGCATTTAGGGCGTATTTTCTTGATCATCTCGGAGGTTGGCGACCTCCTCATCCCCATTCGCCCATACTGGACACGTCCCTGCCTACAAGAAACTTAGTTCGGAACATTTAAGCAAATCAATAGTGTTAGGTTTTCCGGTTAGTAAAAATGAAGTAGGTGCCTAAATGTAATAATAAGAAAAGCTAATGTACATGTGAACTAAATATCGTAAGTGGTGCGTTTGGTTGGTTACACAATGTATTTATCTTTGTTTCAGCATTATGCTTCCTCTCACGAACTGTCATGATTAAATCTATTCTAGTTATACATAGTATACCAACTTTTAATATTTATACAAGTATTTTATCAGTAAGTACATAAAAGCAACAATAATAGTATACATATACATAGTAATGTAATGTACAGAACCTAGATAATGTATGTGTGTACTACAACTACACTACCATATAACCTACTGTTAGTAAGTAAGTTTGTCCGTGTTTCTGGACATCTCTGTATTAACAGCAACAGGAGATATACGCAAAAATATAATTTGAGTTTCATTGTAAGATGAAACCTATTATGTAGGTATTACGTAGGTTTCGTATGCTAAATAGGTCGTATCTCTAACTTTAGTTTTTAGCATACCTACTACAGATAAGATAGACAACACTGGCATAATATGAAAAGTTACAAATATCTCTATACTTAGTCCACGAAAGCGGGATTGTTGTTCCCATTCATTGACCCTCTGCCCCTTTGTTTATCAACAGCTACCATACTTAAGCTATTATTTGACTCGGCTCGTCCCCTGACCTCCGGCTCGAACCCGACATTGTCATGCGTCTCCTGCACAGGATCCTTAGTCTTCTCCTTCAGTTTCCGGCAGCAGGTCCAGCTCGTGAAGATGCGGTCATACGGCTCGAGGCTCCGGAGCCAGAGCGGAAGGAACTTCCAGTCTTTCAGGAACCCAGGGAGCCAGCCCGGCCTCCTCTGCCTTAAAAAGTTGACACCGAGGACCGTGATGAAGACGAGGAAGAGGATGGAGGCAAAGGCGATCACAAAAACAGGTCCGGCAAAGCTCAGACCCATCGTGACCACGGGCAGGACGATGAACATGAGGATCATGTAGGCAATGGCAAACCAACGGTACTTGGCCGTGGTGTCCCCGAGGAACTTGGCCATCCCGATCGGGAACCGCATGAAAGGAATCGGGTAGAAAATTAGGATCCCGGTAACGTTGAAGAAGAGGTGGCAGAGGGCGATCTGCATGGAGGGCTGGAAAGAGTCACCTTCGGCTGCCATGGCGGCTGGATTGGAACAAGGTCAGTAAGGTTCGTAATGTCTACGCAACTGCCAGTATGCTTTTGAATTAGCCTTACCAAGTAGTGCCGTTGTGGTGGTCCCAATATTGGAGCCGAGGGTCAGAGGATACACCCTCTCTACACTGATCACGCCGAGCCCAACGAGAGGGGTCAAGGCTGAAGTAAATACTGAGCTGGACTGGACCAAGAAGGTCATGAGGGCCCCGACCGCGAGGGCGATGTAGCCAGTTATCCAAGGGACGTACGGGATCTTGGCATTGAGAGTCGTCTTAATGACCGTAGCAATTTGTCCTGAATTAAAATAATTATACTGTAAAGACTCGGAATAGACAGGTGGCAGGTGACAGGCAGTTTTAATGCCAGCAAAATGGCTTCCGCAACATTATGACATTGACCGGCATTAAGTGCTTTTTTCTAGTCCAAACCTACCTTAACCTAAATACTAATCATATTTAGTACCTTAGTTACTAAATTCAATAAAATCAGAGCCAAAGAGAACCCAAATTAAATTTTACTGTAATATCTGCTTGCATCATGTATTTTACGGTGAAATCTGTACTTTTGCCTGAGTGGACGCCTTGGTAACCTTAAAACGCGTAAATAAACAATAAACAATGGAAAAGCGTTTAAAGTTTTCTTCCGAAGGATATCAGCGACTTTTTACAGGAGCATTTTTTTTCATTTTGAAACTATTCCACAAATTAAATCAGAGCGTTCGTTAAAACAAAGTACAAATTCATCAGGCCTGTGTCTTACCCCGCATGACAGACTGTAGGACCTTGACAATGAGGATGAGGCAGGTACAGAGTACGATTAGTGAGCAGACAAGAATAATGGCTCCGGCCGCAGCGTCACTCAGACTGTCGAATTTAGCGAATAGGAACGTACCTGGATTTAATGGCATATTAGTATTGTCCCTTTTGGAGACCACTCAATAACAAGGCATTATGAAATAAGCGTCCATAAATAAGTTCAGTTACGTGCTTACATTCCTTATTGAGCTCTCCAATAGCGGAGTCGGTGGACGTTGATGCCAGTAGTGAGTACTCAACGGTTCCAAGCGGGACCATTTTGGCCTTCTTGCTGCTCTCACAGAACTCTTTGATGAGGGAAGAATCATTGTGACTGTTGCAAGTTGGATGGGACCAGCACTCCAATACCTTCTTGTCCAGCTGAACGATCCTGTCAACGAAGGGTTTCGTAATGGCCCCAAGGAGCTGTATTTCCCCACCGGAAGTAGAGTTCTGGGAGACCCCGTCCATGATCCAGCTGGTTAGATGGTAGAGGTAGCCTGGTAACAGCAATGAATCAAGGGCAGGGTGTTCAAGGACCATTCCAATCAAGAGAGATTCACACCAATGCTAGAATGGGTGAAGTATAGCTCTAGTCTCACCTGTTGTGACCTCAACGATCAGCAGCGTAATGACAGTCAGCCAATTGAACATGTCGTGGACCGTGGCTCCGGCAAAAGCTCTGCGGAACTGGTTCCGGTCACCGGCCTGGGTTAAGGACACAATTGTGTTCGTAATGGAGGTACCGATGTTGGCTCCCATTATAATAGGAATTGCGATCTTGACCGTCAAAACTAAAAGAAAATAAACAAGCTCAAGCAACTTTTCAAATGCGTTCGAATAACACAACTATTATATTTGTAAATTATGAATATTATATGCATTAAAAAAGTATTGATACATTCCGATTTCTCATAGTCTCATATACATGTGTATACCTTAGATAATAATAATAAAATTGCTGAGATGAGCAAAGTCCTTTCATTTTGTAAATCTTGGATTTTGAGCACATGCATAATAATGTTCATGTTCTGATTTGGGATTTTCAATACTCGTGAGGATTTCAGATGTTGATGTCATTTTGACCCAAAATCCTTTCGGCTGAAAATTCTCTCTGCCTAGTTCATCAATGATTTTAATGTATGAAATATCAATTATTTAAAAGTGTAATATAATTTTGGATTTTAAATGCGGATTTCGGATTTGAGACAAAAAGAGGGATTTTGTTCCAGGATTTGATTTGGACTCTCATTTTGATGAGTTGTAACGAATATTGGATAAGGTAGGCTTCGAATACGAATACATGTTAACATTTTATGCATAGAATCGTTGCATTGCTTTTATTATGGGTGACAAGCAATGCAGACGGAGATAATTTGGTTTGCCGGTTCAGTACCATTTCCTATTAATATTGTTCATTACAAAACAGTATACAATTCAATGAATTCGATACTGGATACAATGATACTATCAGTCATTGATGGCCGAATGCTAGGAAATGAGTGCTAAACCTTTGTCTCCTGTCTAGTCTAGTGTGGTAATCATAATCCCAATACAAGCCAGAGATCAGTCTAGAATCTAGACACTATTGTAAAATCAAACAAAGTAGAACTTACATCGAGCCGAGACCATGCTGACAATGATTGAGGTTGAAGTGGATGAACTTTGAACCAAGACCGTTGTCAGGATCCCGATCATGACTGTTGAAAATACAACAGTCTATTTTATAGCATTTGTAAAAGAGGAACAGGAACAGCATATGATAGGAATTTTATGGTATTTTTAAATAGAGAAACAACCTATTATAACTTATTATTTCAAAATATTAAAACATTTTCAGGCACTTGAAGAATAGACGGCTGTTACCTCCAACGACCGGATTCTGAAGGATATCACTCTGTCTGAATATTTCTCCCGTAGTTCGTCCTCCCACGAGCCGAAAGCCCAGAGAAAGCAAGTCCAGAGAGCATACGAAGAAGTAGAGGAGGATCAGGACGGCCACGACTTTGGCCAGGCTGAGGAAGACCCGCTTGACCTTTTCCTTTCCGGTGAGGACGGACCAGGGCCGGGAGGTCGATTCCATCTCCTTGATGGCCCATGGGTCAGACGCCACGGAGGTCGTGGAGAGCCGCTTCCCAACATTATTCTCGTAGTCATCCCTGTATTTCTGCAGTTCAAGGGACATAATAACAATGACTTAGGAATACAGGAACAACAATAAGGACTCTTTTTGGCCTAATGCAAATCCAAAGATCCACATTCTGCGAATGCTAAAGAGTGTCTGGATTCGGGCCCTGACTATGGAAAACATATCCAGATCCCAGGCTTGTGATAGTCATAAACGTAAACCAGTATTGCGAATTGCGTATAATTCATGGAACGTAATTACCTCCGGCGGTGGAAGGGGGAAATAAAACATAGTTGACAATAATAATGGGGGGAGGGAGGTGGAAGGTGGACGTGACGACAGGTGGGGGTCCTACACGGCCTCCTGCCTGACGCCTGACAGATCCCGATGAGGAGGATTTAATGGATTCAGAAACGGCTGGACTCACTTCAAAGTAATGTTACGTGACTTCGACTTCAAAGTACTAAATAATGATCTATATTCTCTGCCTACTTCCTGCTCACATAAATTAGGAGGCTCTCTCCTAGTTTTCCTCACCCATACGCCCATACTAAATATTCAGGTAGTTGCAGTTAGTTCCTGTTCCAGGTCAACCACACGCTATCTATCTGCCTGCTAGCCGTAATCTTAAAAAGAGATACCAAAAGTAAATGATTGAAATAATCACTTAACTACCTCGGAATAAGCCTACAGCTAATGGCATATCAATTTTAGCTGATGTCTCCATACATTGCCACTAATACATTTAATGAAAATGAAGGGCCTTTAACTACACAATTTTACATTCGGAATGCGGGAATAATTTCATACAAAAAAAAACGGATTCTAGAGTAAAGTGAAAAATCGACAAATCCTTAAATAAACCCTTCAAATTAAGCTTTGGTTTCGTTGTGTCAAGTCCTATTAATGTTACCTTAAGTTACTGTTGTTGAATTCGACTTTATTAGGTTACGTTTTAGGGTTACAAAAAGCTCAGTTATATAGCTACATTTTAGTTTTTCCGAGAAACGATATGAAAAATACAAGCTATTCTCAATATTTAAATTGTACAGTTGTATTTTTCGAAAGTTTATTTGGTTTGGTATAAGATGAGCATATTAATCATCACAATATAATGCAATCTCTTGCTAATTACACAGATGAATGATTTTTGAAAACATGACGGAGGCGATTGAGCTTTTCATTTTAAACGTCCTGTTCGCGTTCACACCTTTCCGTGAATTCAATTTTCCGCAAACGGACGAATATAAACAAATATAAAAATAAAGATAATACACTATGCCACTAATTATACTCTAGAAGACCGTTTACATGTCGGCATCGAGTGTCTATATGCTAATAATCGTAGTCGGCACGCGAAAGGTGATTTTCCGTCATACCAACTGTGTAAATAATAGAATTCAAACTAGTAGTGTGCCTTTAGATGCCTAAATTGTATTTTTCAAACCTAAGGCATTATGATACGCCTCCAACCCTCAAATAAAGGTGTTTCTTTGCATAACATAACTAATGGGTATAAAATAGTCAGTATACTAATAGTAAATACTATGTAGGAAAATTGTAGCTGGATCAAATACACAGAGATAAAATCTCTATTATCGTTTTATGATGTTCGTGTATTCTGGGACTGGGAATACTAACGACGCACAAGGAGCACGACGTTCCTGTTCCGTCAATATGTTGCGCTTCGCTAATTATAACTGTCAACAAAACAATTTAAACAAGAATCGATCGCAATGATTATGATGAAGTATAAGTTCTATAAATGCAAGCCAAATATGTATGATTTCGCCATAATTTGTTGTTGTCCGTTATCTCTGCCATTTACTCATCTTCTTTATTAAAACAGAATTACTAGATCGCACTATTGTACTCCTCTCTGAAATTGAGAATGCATGTATTTGGTTCATTCTCCTTCAACCTTAAGTGCATGCGTAATTATTATTTTTAATTTAGATTGTGTCTCTTGGCCTTTGTATGAAGCTTGTTTTTACATTTACAATTACACGTTCTGATCTTTCCGTTTACATCAATTTAATAATTCATTCAGGAGGCTATTATTAAGGATAACGCTTTCCATTTAATTTTTAGCAGCAGTAAAGCGAGCTTTTATTAATTACACATCAAAGTCTAAGATGTACAGGTGTTGCATAATAGGCTCACCAAAAAACTTGTAATACCCAATGTCCAAAACTAATGTTTAATATTAATATCCCTCTCATATGGTTTTAAAGAACAATTTACGTCTACTCATCATACATATGCCTGTTTGTAGTTTTTGCTAAGGTTTGGAATTGCTTTGTTATACAGTATTTAGAAAGAAATTTTTCACAATAAAAATCAACCTGTACGTACCTGCCCGTGTTATCCGTAAAAATCTCATCTAGTCAGTTTCCATTCTTGTCACTAATAAATTACGTTATATAATTCCCGATATTCTTCCAGAATCAAGACGACACTGATATGAAAACGGGTTATTCTTGTTTTTGCGCAAGGCATCAGAAACTTGATTGAAATGTACCTAACCCTAAAATGCTGTTGAAGAACTGCGCAGACACGATCAGTGCTAATTCGCCCTGGCAAAAATTCAATATATTGAAGGCCGACAATACAATGCTTTAGGTGTTTTGCGCCAAATTAATCTCCATAGCTAATTGTATTATTACACTTTTAACAAACTATTTCAGAATCAGTGAAGCCACAGATACTTTTCTAATGACTGTGCTCAAAGAACTTACCGGTTCGAATCCCATGGTCAGGTCCTGTGTGAGCCTATTGTTCAAATCAAGGTCCACGTCCAGCTTCGCCATGCTCTCCCGCTGACCCCTCGTCCACTGATTCTCATCAGCCATGGACGGAGGACTAACCTCATCCGAAACAATAGCAGGGCCCATAATATCAGGCCCGGCACAAGGTACAAGAAACTAAGGCCGCTGCTAGGCCTGGGCCATGAACTAGATATTTAGGATTTAGGACACCGAAGATATGTATGGAGCGGGACTTGAAAGAGTGTTAGGTACTATTGTCCCTCGCTTTATCAGTAAAAGTTAAGCTATACTTACAGAAAATTTCACAAAAAATGGCAGAAATGACAATACAGTAGATTACTGAGTATAAATAAAATGGATATAGTAGGCAGGAAAAACGTGGGAAGGGGCTAGGTCTTCCTGCGAATAAGAAATAACACTAATTGCACAATAGGAATGGCAGGCCTAGGACTGTCACAAGAGGAGAGGGGAAGCCCAGGTACGACAGGCGTTGGAGGAATGGCAATAGGAAGTCAGGACGGAAAATGAAAGTGGAAACTCTGTGTTGTAACTCTTATGGGCTACAGATGCTTGAGGAGGATCCCTCATGACTCAAAATCTGAATAGAGATTAATGGAGGGATATTGTTTACTGATTTAATTTGAATGGATATTGGGATAGGTACTTGTATTGGACTTAAATGATACTAGGTAAAGCTTCGGATCGGTCTTCAGCTTAAGGAAACAGGTCGGGAATATGAATATTCTATAAAGGATGGTGTCAGGGTCAGGCCGTCAGGTGTGAACTGTCTGTCTACTAATGACTGATTGCGGCTACCGATTGCCATGTTCTTATTTATAGGTAACCCCTTAGTTTCGTTAGGGCATTCCAAGTCCGATCCTCCAATATAAACAGGAGGCCTAATCTGCTGCTGATTTAGCAGACGTCAACAATATATCAGCTAAAGCCAAGCTATTGTAGTTCTATGGGACTTCGGCAGGAGGGTTGTGCATTAGGCCAGACACAAAGCCGCCTGCTCACCCCTTCACTTGCACATTGGGCATCATCGGGTGCTATATGATCATCATTCATTCCATGAATTTTTGGGTGGCCATTTAATTGTTACCTTATCGCTGATGCAACAAATTATGAGTGTCGGGTTGAGACTGAGACTGATTAATGTGGATCCATGGATCCATGACTTCACGTGCTCCGCTCACGCTCATCTTCACTTGTCTCATGCATAATCCATCCTCTGTTTCCTCGAGGTCGACGGTCATTTTACTCTGTGGGATAAACAAGATTCCGTAATCGTAAGAATGGAAGATTCGACAGATTCCATCTCAAAGTTGGACTGGAGGCGATAATATGCAGAATTTTAAACGAGATTTTTTGATTAAAACAATTAAAAAATACTTCAGGATCATGAAGAAGAATGGGTAATCTTTAGTATACTGTAGCTAATATTGCCTACCTCCTTCATTCAAAAAAATAGTTTCGACCGAAACTTAAAATAGAGTTTGATGCATTTTAATTCCTGAAATTGGACACAAGTCAGCGGACTAGCCTAGCAAGGGTCATCGAACTGTTGAACTTTCTCAAGACTACGTACCGGGAATAGCAATAATTGTGCGTGCACCATAAGAACAATAGTTACTGGTCGTAAAGGACACACCGGTCACCCGCAACAGAGTCGGCATTTTCTGTGACATCATAATTCCAATAAGCACTGGTATCAGTGACAGGGTTAGATTTCCCGGATCCCAACAGGAACAGAACACTTACTATTGAGCTTAACTATTTTGCTTGAAGCTTTCAAACTTTCAACGTAGTGAGTTCGACGAAGGTTTAACACTAAACTTCCATTACCTTGGCATCATCTGAAACGACCAAGTAAATAATTGAATTATTAATTAATATGCGAAGCTCCTGGAGAATGGCAGAAGTTGTAAAGGGACTTCTTAATTTACGGCAGTTTGCAGAATAATAATTTAATGCTGTGTGCAATCAAATCAAGTTGGTACACTTCCCGCCGATGTACGCATTATTACCACATTACGCAAAGTAACATACAAAGGAGACGGCGGCGAGTTTAAGTTAGTGTTACTACTGCAGACGTCATCGTGCCTCGTTCTAACGACCTTTTATACCGACATTTATTATGTCCGTTTCGTGTCTTTAATGCTTATGTGCTGCTGCATTCCCTATTTACTATCATATAAATGGTTGCTGGAATATATGCCAACCAGCATTTTAAAAATAATATGGATTTTGAATATATTACAGTATAAACTCGTTTTCTAGACTCTTAAATCACAGATTTGCTCGATTAAAAAAAAATCTTAAGTCTTTTACCATCGGATTATCCGAATCAGGCATACCACAGTTCATCTTTTCTGCAAAAAATATATTACACATTCTATTCTTTTATTAGTTACACTGGTGAATTTCTTTTACGTTATGGTCATAATTAATAATGGAAACGGCAAGGGTTTTTCGTGCATCCTGCATTTCGATCCACTAATTTAAAGGAAGCACGAGGCATAATACTGGGAGAATATACATACATTAGTTACAGAGCTGTGTATAAGATATATGTACATATGTACCTACGCAAAAAGTACAAACTGAAAACTGTGCATTTTGCATGGAGGAAAATAGGGAAAAACTAAATTGTGCCAGTCACGATTCTGACTGACCTTGAATTTAAGAATGTCAATGTCAGTTAGCTAAGGCAGATACAACATGAGCAATTACTCGAATATTAATTAACAAAGTCCGTAAAATCGAAGTTTAGGATATTCTGCGGGTATAGCCGGGATTTTATGATGCCATGGTTCGTATGGACGTATTATTATAAAAACGTTTTTGTATGTATTATTTCGTTGAAAGGTATGACTTTAAACGTTTAAACATGGCAAATCGGAAGCATTAAACTGGAAATTGGAGATAGATTCATAAAAATGTTTCACTTCTTCCAGCTTGGTTTCAGTCGTTTTACCGTTTAGTTTCGAATGGCATGTGGCACGTTAATAAAAATACACTTGGTAACTGTCAAAGTTACTACTGGGAATACATTAGATTAAGGTTCAGACTAGTTACCCATCACAACTATGGCGTATTTGGGGAAAATTGAAGTTCTAAACGAATAATGTGTGGACAAAAATTCAGAACGTTGTCTACATTAATTTATGAAATAACATGAAAATTTATTCTTCATCGATTTAGCTCAATTGAAAAATATTGGGCTTAATATACCCAAATTTATGGAAAACGAGACCTACTACCTTGGAACACTCCTCAGGCTCAGTAGCTGTGTTAACCTTGAACTTAAAAAATGACTGACGTGCCAGTTTGACATGGCCGCACTTGTCATTCTTGCTCTCTTCTGGATATATTTAGATATATCCGCCTTTAGGTTTCAATGGTACGCTCAGCCGAAGGTCCGGGTGCAAGCTACACGGACTCTAATAATTACTCTGAAAACAACCAAATCGAGGACCAGGCCGTGCTGGGCTGACCTTTACGCCTACCTCAAGGGAATGGGGCGTTTACTCGCAAATTAAAAACAAAACTCTTCAACAGGTTACGTGTACTACTTAGGAATTCAATTAGCGTTAAAACAATTTGAGGTGACGCACAAAAGAAGGTTCTATTGGTCATAACAAGCGGTGATTTAAACATTCGTCAAGTTTGGACGTAAGTTGTACCTGTACCATAAAAGCACTCCGTGTCTGACTATAAAGTACAGTACGTAGAAGGAGTATAATTCGTTGTGGGTTTTATTGGTTAGAAAAATTAGTATAGTTAGCGAATGGTCAAATACTCATATTAGCATCACAAAGCATAAGGTACACTACAGAATAAGTATACAATTGTAATGCATAATTTGGTTTATAGAATAATGGATATAAGTATAAGCGATTAAGCATCACGAATTTGCACAAGTCCGATTTAATAATACGGACTTGCAACACACAAAGCCTTGCATAAATTGAACTAACGTTATAGGTTATAGGCCAGATTTAAAGATCAGGGTATATCTTTACTATTCTTAGTTTTAGGAAGCCATTTATACTATTAAGCTCAGCGAAATTTTATTTAAAGTTTTTTTTAAATTAAAAAAAAAGTGATGTAGGGAATTAGATTGGGAATAGAAAATTCTTAACCCGAATATTTGCCATTGAAAAAGGGCAGTAAGTACTTTTAACTTGGAACTTGTGGCGAAATTTTACCATTAGGGCTTCTTCTACTATTAATAAATGATGCTGTATGTTCAGAGTTCAGAACGAGAACCGAAACATAATAAAATTGTTTCAAGCCCAACTCCACGTTTATATACACCTCCCTAGCTCAGTTAGTACCTTGCTAGCAGCTAATCAGCGACTTGAATATTGATGGCCTGTTTCAATGTACGTAAATTATGATTGATTACGCGGGATGGAACTCCAAACTCATGATACGGTCCCAAAATTCCATGTTTCTCAGTTTGTGGAAAACACTTCTGGAACACTGCTGGAAGGCTCATGAGACGGCTAAAGTTCACTCCAGATGCTCAGACATGCATGGAAGTGCAAATTCCGCTGGCGCAATCAACTAACTTATGTATTTCTGTATTTAACTAATAAGTACTTATGTATGTATTATATGTGGAAATTCTATTCAGAGCATGAGGCACCCATGTGATATTCTAATCTTGTATCTTAAATCAATCAATTCCAGATCACCAGCTATAAATGAATTGTTCCAGCGGTCATACATTATCAAATTATTATCACGGGGCACGGTCAGCTACTAATTAATCAATACTGATGTGTGTACTGTCTATCTTTCTATCTATGAATCAATGCTGGAAGTGCGACTGAAAGGGAAACGTCCATTTTCACGCCATTATCGTCTATTATGTTTTGAAACCTGTGAACAACTTAGCACAATTCTATAAATCTCATCAGTACTGCCTACAAACTCGGCTGCACTACTGCATGACTAAGGGAAATAAAAATTACACTCGCCTATGTTTTCAGTCCGTGGGCAAAGGTATGCAGTAGTTTACTCTCGCATGTAATTTTATTTTGAAATAAAAAATAATGAAAGTAAAAGTTACTTTCGCCCATGTTCAAAGTCCTTGGGTAAGAGTATGCGGTAGGACGGCAGTAGTTACTCTCGTATGTAATTTTACTTAAAAAGGAACGTAAACAAAAATTACTTTCACCCATGTTCCAAGTGTATGGGTAAAAGTTTCGACTACTCTAGCAGGTAATTTTACTTTGACCAAAAAAGTTACTCTCGCCTATGTTGTAAATAAAATTTGATGTAGGAATTAATGTATGTAGAAGTCGGTTGGAATTTTGAAAACATACACCGTCTTGGCAATGGCAATAGGAGGTAAGGGAGGCATGGCAACCAAAGAAAATAAAAATGAAAAGTTACTCTCACCGATATGTGAACTAAAAAAGTCACAGACAGACGGACAGACATGCTCGATCGCAATAGCTTACTCTGCTTCGCAAGCTAGCGCTTGTTAGCAGAGTACCTACGCTAATTACACTATTGAAAACAGCATAACATTTTGCTTCATAGCAAATCTTCAACGAGAAGCAAAATAATGGATTCCACTCTTAAAGAAACATTGATAGAATTTTATTTCCAAGCTAAGTAACGACCTCGCCTTCTGCTCGTGTATTATACTTGCGCAAGCGGCTCCGCCGCTTAGCGGACTTGGTTCTACGTCTGGAACTAATTAGTAGGTACATATATTTTCTTTAGTAAATAAATCTATTACTTAACTCTACAAATGGTGTGATGTTGGCAAGCCATGTCAGAGAAAGTACCATGCTAGACGTGAAATTAACATTTGCGAGGTGTGACAGTGTTAAGACCTAGACCTGGACGACGTAGAGTTGTGCTTGGGCGCTATGTCAAGTCAAAGTGATTTAGATAATTGTGGTACTGGTTGTTGTTATGGACCATGGAGGAATTAAAAGTGTCAACAAATCCCTTTACGATTTCAGGAAAATGTCAGCAAGAGTCTAAAAAATCCGTTGCTATAGTCCATGTTTTTGGCCCTTAGCTGTAAAACCCCTTGACCTTAATAATCCCAAGTTCAAACTGGATCTTTGTATTGGGCATACGTTTTTGCTGGCGGGATTTGGTGAGTCTGGGTTGAGAATTGCGATCAGGATCAATAGGACATACAAAACCTTGGAGTAATTTTATAATAGTCAATAAGAAGACTAATAACCATACAATAATAATAACCAGTAATACAAACCGCCTAATTTCTATTGCATATACTGTCCAAGTATACGAAATACGAACCATCTACGCCAACGATAGTTTGTGACGAAAACTAATTTTGCTTAAACTTTACAAAAAAAAAAGAGAAGTTATTCAGTTTAGCGATCAAACAAATACTTACACAGCTATATAACATATTTTCTTAAATATTTATAAGCACGTGGGAGTAGAGTGGCTGAAAATTAAAACTGGAATATCAGGGTATGCCTCGCCACTCGCCACATGGGACGGTAACGAAGATGTGCATTTTCTTACTCCATAGGCTCCTAAGGAATGAATTAGAAGTGCCGGGAGGCATTTCTTATTGCACTTTGTAGTAGCCGGTAACAACGCTTCT
>JAQFZY010001652.1:0-14555 GCA_034696285.1 Hypogastrura burkilli | reverse complement strand
AGTAATTTTATCAATGTGATTTGAATTGTAAAACTGTAGAATCCCAGGACTTAGAGCAATATCAAATAGCAACCGTATAACATGATTTCATTTTAGAACTTGATAAGAGTGAGCACACTTGTGTGTCCAGCAAATTAAGAGATGAATAAATTGCTCCTATATTATTTACATATTGGTTGGGAAGAAGATACACCATGGATGATGACCTTTCTTGTATAGGCATGAAAGCAGGCGGGTTGGGAGGCACATTTGTGTCAGGATGCATATGATATACTATAACTTCTCCTGAGACCTGGGACTTTGACATTTAGCTATCAGTGTCCTACTAATTACTAACTTCATCTTAGACTTCTAACAAGTAAACAGTTTAGACACTCAAGAAGCTTCTAGATTAATGGGAAATAGACACCATAATCATTAGCGATATTGGCGTAGAGATTAGCAGTTTTGAAACTGAAAATAGACAAAGGCCAAGGTCTCTGCAGCTTGGGAATTCCTTGAGTTTCATCCAGAAAATGCTTCAATTAGGCTTCATTACAGTGTAAACAGGATTGGATCTAGTGCTTCATCAAGGGCAAATCTGAACCGATTACCGATATACATACAAAGAGTACCTATTAGTAGAAAGCAATAATTGAACTCATTGGGCTTTTTAATGAGGCAGTAATTTCGTCCAGAAAAATAGAGAATATATGGAAAATTGAATTCATTCCTCGAATGCTACAGTTTTACTCGCAACGTACAAGCCATAAAAAGTCAGCTTTGATAAACGGTTTCGCACGGTCAGTCTTCAATATTTAGGATCTAACCCGCCGTAGGTAGGCATTATCAGCATTTTTTACAGGAACTTTTCAAGGTCATACTAATACATATACATATAGTAAACTCAGGTTAAAGTATATGCATAACCCTTCGGCACTAATTAAGTTTTAATCTACAGCACGCTACTTCTAGAATCAACCCTCAGTTTAAGTTGATAAAAGCACAACTATTATTACCAGAAATTCTTGAAGCCTTAAAATGAACGAGGAGATGGGAATACACACCATACACAAGATACCTACGTTCGAGTTAAATTTAATTATTCAAAGAATTGGAATCCATTCATGTTACCGAGATGCCAACAAGTAAACTAGATCTCTCCTATCGTAAACTTTTTCCTGCAGTTCACGGGGTCAGAGGTTACAGGCGTTGTTTGCGTTCGAGCCTAACCTTGACTCCTTCACTGGGTACTCTCTATAAACCTAACTATAGGAGCAGCTAGAAGGAGGATGAAGTTAACTGTTAATCCAATTCCGATTCAGATCAACCTTGGGCCAAATCAGGCCCAAAGGAAGAGATTCAGTTTATGGACTCTCCTGCTCCAATAATGACCAGTCCCATCCGCCGGCATAATGACATAATTAGCCTTATAAATAGGCCTGGCTTTCCGTGGGCCTGGAGTAGTTGTCCAGTCCTCCGGCTCTCGCTAATTACTTGTCCAACATGCGGGGAATACAGGTCCTGATCGCCCTCCTGGGCCTCGTCCTTGCTGTGACGGCCCAGACCAAGAGCCGCCCCGTCCGACTCACAGAGCTCGAGAACTACGTCCGCCAAATGGACGCCAGTGACGGGTTCAAGAACGAGTTCAGCAGCCTGCCCCCGCCCACGACCCAGCTCAAGCCATGGTCCTATGCCTCGCTCCCCGAGAACATGCCCAAGCAGCGCTACCCGACCCCGGAGGACAATCTCCTGGCCTATGACGAGACCCGGGTCGTCCTCTACAGGAACCCAGGGGACTACTACTCCGACTTCATCATGGCCAACTGGGTGGACAGCTATCGGGACAAGCGCCGGTACATTGCTACCCAGTGCCCCATGGAGAACACTATCAGCGACTTCTTCCGCATGGTTTGGCAGTACAATGTCCATGAGATCGTCATGTTGGCCAGTGAGCACGACCTGGAGAAGGTAAAGCAAATTGATGGCAGTACTTCTAAGGCATGAGCTAAGCCCTATATCTTTCTCTACTCACAGAACAAATGCACGCGATACTTCCCAGAGAACAGCACGACGCATGGAGAGATCGAAGTGACGCTCCAGCGGAAGCTGACCTATCCCGACATCGTTGTTCGGATCTACTCCATCAAGCGGGTAAGTACGGCTGGGCCCTTGGTCCTCATGGCCCTCAAGCCCTAACGAACTTGTATCTTGATTCAGGGCGGGTCTGTCCGAGTCCTTGTCCATCATCACTTCACGTCTTGGCCCGACATGGGCGTCCCGAATGACCCCCAACAGCTCCTCAACGTTATCCGAAAGTACCGGAACTCTGACACGTATACCCGAGCCTGGCCGGTTGTGGTCCACTGCGTGGGCGGAGTGGGCCGGACCGGGACCTTCATCCTGTCTGACTCCATGTACGACATGGCCGAGAAGGAGGACCACGTGGACTTGCTCAAGCACTTCTGGACCATTAGGAACCAGCGGATCTCCCTGGTAGAGAAGCCGGAGCAGTACGGCCTGGCTCACAAGGTCATCCTCACGGCCTACAAGCAGGGCCTCTTTGACAAGAACCAAAACGCGAACCAGGTTCAGCAGCAGGAGTTCAACCCGCGGGAGACCCCGGCTCCCCTCTCGGGATCGGGAGACAGCATGGGAAGGAAGAAAATGAACGTCCTCATTGTGGACCCCAAAATGGCAGAGCACGACATTGTGATTCGGGTGACCGCCGACGGGGATCGTTGCACTGCCACCGGGGCCTAAGCACACTTTTTACAATATTCAGCGTGTTAACAGCCAGACACGTACTAGAGTAGATTACTTTAACTTTTGTTAGCCTCCTAGTCAATAAAAAATCTACCAACCCAGACAAGCATATCCAAAGCGAGCAAGAAGCGCGTTCTACGAACGGGGGATTGGGCGCTGCCATCCATAAAACAAACCTAGTTGCATACTGCAGTAATTTGCTCCTGTCCTTTCTACCCGTTTCCTTGCATTTGATTGACACTTGTCAGCTTATTTATATGCTTAACATATTCAGTGCATATCTGCATAGGTATCTGTAATATCAAATTATGTGTTCAGAACACGACGCACTAATTACCTGTCAGAAACAGATATTAGGGAAATGCAATACCCAAGGCGCTAATTCAGTGACATTAAAAGTTAAGTTGGGTTATGTTAGGTCCTATTAAGTAAAGTTACAGTTAGTTAGAGCATGTAGATAAAACATTATGCTATACTTGGACTGTAAAAGCATATTTTTCCGTTGAATGCTGTAGTTTTAGTTTGTTTTTTCTTGGAAAAAGCTGTTGATAACCTGTATTATAAGTATAATTTGTACATCAAAGAAAAGTGCGCAAAGGGTTTTGCAGATAGACGTGTTGTGATTTCTCTGGTCGCCATGTTTTATTTGAATTTCAGAACGAAAATTGGAAGGATCTCGTATCTCGCTCGGAATAAGAATATTGGGTATATGGTGTGGAGTAAAGATAAAGATTCCACGAGGCAGAACATTATTGTAAATTATTAGAAGGAGAGAGCATAAGAGCTCAGAGTTCGAGTTCAGATTCCATAATTTACAATACCAATGATATGGAAATGACAGATGACCAGATCCTTGCCTAGTGCCTAGGATCGGACCAGACATTTTCCATACTTGAAAGATTACATGATTGCATCATTACAGTAGAATAAAAACCTCGTTATTGTCATCTCGCAAATTCGAAGATGCTTAGCTTAATCTATAATACTAAGGTTGCATTAGCTGTCAGCTTAACGTCGATTACATGATAATTCAAGATGGCTATGAGACGAGTCGAAAGCTGTGGTGGTAATTTTAAGTTCGAATTTACTGTAATGCTTTAATGACATGTTTAGCTGGTTTAACAGTCTTTTCAATTACCTACTTCATTACTTAGCGGTCATCGCTTGAAATACGGAAGCATTTCCGTACTATTAAGAAATCGGAATTTGGGAACAAAGGCGTATACGTCAGTCTTCAGTCGTAGCACTTTTATGGAGCAATTGTGTACCATATAAATGAGATCAGTTGATTCTATGCTGTCGGAGGAATATGAAAGGTTAAATTACATGTCGCATTAAAATAGCCTCGTTAAGACTCTCTATTGTTTAACGCCCAATGTCAATGTGTGCAATAAAGTCGAACAAGGTTATGTGGCATACCTGCTATATTATGGTTCACATAAATTGGATTGACATTTGGCGGAACTAGATTAGTTCTCCAATCGTATCCTGCCAATACTACGCATTACGCAAGTACTTCTCCATCCTGAAAGAATGAGGATAATACCCGCCATGTTGGCCTTGATGGGACTGGTCCTTGGCCAAACAGAGGAGTCTAACAAGAGCCACCGAATCCTTCTCTCCGACCTTGAGAACTACGTCAAGGAAATGGACTCCAACGACGGGTTCAAGAGCGAGTTCAGCAGTCTGCCCCCGCCAACGACCCAGCTCCAACCCTGGTCATATGCCTCGCTTCCAGAGAATATCCCGAAACAGCGCTATCCAACCCCGGAAGATAATCTCCGGGCATATGACGAAACGCGGGTTGTGCTCCAGAAGAAACCCGGTGACAAGTACTCTGACTTCATCATGGCCAACTGGGTGGACAGCTATCGGGACAAACGACGGTACATTGCGACCCAGTGCCCCTTGGATAATACCATTGGCGACTTCTACTGGATGGTAAAGCATCCTCGGCTTAATCGATCTTTAGTTGGACCCGCAATTGTATATTTTAACCATCACTTTAGGTTTGGCAATACAACGTCCATGAAATCGTTATGTTAGCCAGTGAACATGACCTTGAGAAGGTAGGTTGGTCCTTCTGAACAGACCAGGTCAATCTATGGATACATATATGTTAATTGCTCATCATTGTACTGGCTATCAGAAAAAATGTACCCGCTACTTTCCTGAGGCAAGCATGACTCGAGGTGGGATTGAGGTCACGCTCCAGCGAATTCAAACTTACCCTGAAATCGTTGTTCGTATTTACTCCATTAAACGGGTAAGTGGGGTTCGAATTGGGTTCCGTCGAATCGGACCTTTAATTAGCGCAAATCATGGATCTCGTTTCAGGGCGAGTCTGTCCGGGTCCTTGTCCATCATCATTTCACGTCTTGGCCCGATATGGGCGTCCCGAATGACCCCCAACAGCTCCTCAACGTGATTCGTAAGTACCGAGAGTCTGATACATATACCCGAGCCTGGCCGGTCCTGGTTCACTGCGTAGGCGGGGTTGGACGGACCGGAACCTTCATCCTGTCTGACTCCATGTACGACATGGCAGAGGATGAGGACCATGTTGACCTCCTCAATCACTTCTGGACCATTAGGAACCAGCGGATATCTCTGGTAGAAAAGCCAGAGCAGTATGGCCTCGCTCATAAGGTCATTCTTACAGCGTACAAGCAAGGACTCTTCGACAAGAACCGAAACGAGAGCCAGGTCCTGCCGCTACAGTTTAGTCCAGTCGCACTTACGGACGACCCGGAACAAGGAAATGGAACCGAATTAATCCCACCAGAACTAATTTAGACTATTCATAGAAAAACGTGTGAGAGCAGGTGTTCTTTTGTTTCATCGCTTACAGTGCCTAAGCATCGTAATCAATAAAGTGAGCTGTTTGGAGACCGACTCAAATGCGATTATCATTTTTAATGGTTAATAAAGAAAAAGAATAGTTTGCTTTGCATAACCTCATGCATGGTTACTTGAATGGTGATCACATTTACACTGATTGCTGGGCTCATGCCCAATGCAAAACTAGAGCATACATCAAAAAGCGTAGTAATAAATATGAACTTGGACGTTGGTCAGTTAGCACGTAACAAAAAGGGAATAAAATAATGTGCAATAGTATGTATCTCATAGAGATAATGAGCAAGGAGAAGTACTTGATAGTCGAGCCGTAAGGGGGAAGACGATTTAGTCGTTTCTTACGCTTTCACTGCCGGATCATAATTACCGGTCATCTTGCAGTAACTCATAGTCTAGTATAGAAGGAGCTGCTACTATGAATAAAATGCCAGCAGGTCCTGACACTGCTTCACATTCGTACCCTTTACTGAGGGGATTCCTGCGTATTCATTTCTCCCAACGTCACTTCCTTCTTAAAAGCTCGACATTGCTGCTTCTTCCGAACATCAAAGACTTTTTGAATCCCGGCTCGGAACATGGCAAAATTGTAGTCGATCATTCCTGTAATGTAAAGGTTAACTTAACAGGTTATTAGGTATCCTCGTTTATCTCATTAACGCATCAAAATCAAAACCTGAATTACCTTGCTTGTCCATTGCATCATCCCGAAGAATGCAGACCAAAGCAAGGAATCGGTTCACTTCCCTCAAGTGCAGGACCGTCGCATTATTAAGTCTAATTGATGCCTGACTATGCTTATCAAAGGCTGGCGTTATGTCATCCATAGTGTTGAGGCCATAGATGCAGGAAACGTCTATCACCACGTCGATCATGTCACAGCATAACTCGTAACTTTGCATATCGACAGGGGAGGAGTCAGTTGCAATGTAAATTTTGCCTGTAGGTCAAGTGGCAGCCATAAGCATTTTCCGAATTCGGAGTGAATTTGAAAAGAATTCAGCAAGTATAATACTAAAAAAAGTAATACAACTTACTGACAACATCAAAGAGGAACGCTTTCTCAATGGATGAGTTTGAAATGAAAATATTCAACAAGTTTTCTAACGTAGGTAACTGCGGAATCAGCTTCTGCACTACTTTAGAGAACGCTTCAAATATCGAATGGTCGTAGATTGAGGTTAGGTGAAAGCTCAGGTGAACTTGCTCAAATCCTACAAATCCAAATAGAGAGTAATTAGCTAGCAATAGTTAGTAATAAACAAGCTTTTCATATATGTAGTAATAATCAGTAGTGGATGAATAATTTTCCCTTCCAGTAACTCTCCCAAGGACAGAGGCACAAGACACAAGACAGACAATTATAGCATTGTTTAAAATCCGGAGTAACTCTACTAGAATCCTACACTACAGATTACGCGATACTTAAGGCAAAAACTGAGGTAACAGTAGAAATAGCACTACAGACAGTGAGTTTGTAAGTTGTATACCTGGAGTATCCATTAGGTCATCGTTAGCCCTTTGATGGATATCCCTTTGTGTTTCCATTTTGTAGTCTTCCGAAAGCCCATCAACCTGCATAAGCGCACATGTTCCAAGATAATTACTCGCGAGAGAGAGGCATAATCAACTTCGGAATTGGGAATAGAGAAAACAATAAACACACCTTATGAATAAAAACCTCAAAGTTTATCCTTGGGTTACATTTGTAGGCTTGAGTAACTGTGGAGTGCAGCCTTTCTAGAGCATCCATGTACTCATCCTGAAAACAAAGAGTGACAGATTTTCAAGACAGTCATAAGTATTAATTAAAGTTCATTACACGATACAGTTTAGGTCAGATCGCCAGAGATCCCAAAATCGAACAATTTTGATCTTAAACGATGAGGTTTTGTACGAAATTACGAATCGATAGTAATATAGCATTTTCCTTACTTGTGCGTCAATGACAAAAATAAGAGCTCCACAACCTCCAAAAATCATGTCAGAGTCAAATGTTGTGGGGTCAATAAAATCAATTTGACCCGGAAAGTCCCAAATGTGAAACTGTACAAATGAAGAGTTGGAAATGTCCTCCTTCACTACTTTGTTGGTTGACTCAAGGAAGAGCGTCTCGTTGGGGGACATTTTATGAAAGACCACTTTTTGGATCGAACTTTTCCCACTCCTAAAAAAAAACAAAAATTTTAGTTTTGTTTAGTCGCCTATGGATGATTTATTTGTGCGAGGACTTTGTATTACTTCTATTTGACTGCATATTTGTTATCATAAATTGTATAAGTACTAAGTACTAAGTACCTCCTTAGCCCCATAAGGAGTATCCTTGGCTTGGCCTCGCCACCAGTCAATAGGGCTCCGTTTGCATCTGCTGGTGGACCATCTCCGTCGTACATCCCATACCCGAATTCGGGGAGGGAGCTCGTGGCGTCCTCAGAAGGGAGCTCAGGATCCCCGTTCCCATTCTCGGTAACTAAAGACTCCTCGTCGTTTCCTGACGACTGCAATTAACCAATTAAACCAAAAATTGAATCCATAGTCGCTATAAGCAATAAGAAATGTCAGCGGCCTATCACTAGGATCCTCATCTGTCATCCTTTTGCCTTTAATGTTTAATCTGATTCTGATTTTACATAATTAAGTACTGCTACCAACTACTAGTGTAATGTAAATACTACATACATATATGATACAGTAGGATAGGATGAATAAATAGAACTCGGTTCCGCTAAAAGCAGGCTGCCCGTCTCGTGCTCGAATTCTTAAAACACCCTGACATACAACATAACACTGATCTTTGACTCACCCTCAGCCCTGTACATTCTACAGTGATAGTGCCCACCTTATTTTATGTACTTACCTGTATGCTGTAAGAGTGCAATGACAATATTGACATATGACCTAACTTACCATTAAGATTAAGATGAAAACTCGGCTTCCCCTTAATTAAATAATTTGGAATTCAGGTCACTGCTGACTGCCAGCTGCCCGTGCCGTGCTCTTTAAATCCTGTTTAATTGCGTGCGTATTTATCTTCGGTACGGTCAACCTATTAAATCATTAAACTGAACTACAGTAAAATGATGAAAAAAGAGTACTGGTACTGTTAAAGTGGGGCGATAAAGATATACACACCTACTTATAATTTTCATTTACAACTTTTAGTAAACCATAAACGCACGTAAAAGTAACCCACTTCTTCCGTAGAAGTGAATGAATGAACTAGTCACATATTTTGGGTTCAAGATGAACAGTATCAGTTTCTCCTAAAAGTAAAAACCTCCCACTTTTTCATTGATAACTTCGTGCAAGGTATTAATTTACGAAGAATCCTGGATTAATTTTCATAAGTATTTTCCAATTTTTATGCAATATTGTAACGCAATGTCTTAGGTACGTTATGTATCCCCGTTTATAACAATCTTCAATTGCGTCACAGATGATCTGGACGGCCCTTTTCTGTCTGATAATGCCTACCACATTAACTCCAATGGAAGAGCATGAGATGCCCCTGAATGAAAAATCCGCTAAGTTCATTCACCGGATGATCTCTTTAATGTTTCTGAATCCACTGCGTCTTCAGCCCTACAATGTAATTTAAGCTCTAAAAAGAGTACACATTCAAATTAACGGAACTGCCGCTGATATCTGTTCA
The DNA here is from genome assembly GCA_034696285.1 of Hypogastrura burkilli. Classification (NCBI taxonomy): domain Eukaryota; kingdom Metazoa; phylum Arthropoda; class Collembola; order Poduromorpha; family Hypogastruridae; genus Hypogastrura; species Hypogastrura burkilli. The sequence goes on along the minus strand of JAQFZY010001652.1, from coordinate 5,302 downwards.
TCAAATCTGGCAAGTTGATTCCCATATGTGATAGAACCAATAATGGTCTCAAACTGAGTCTGAGCCCGCAACCCTAACACGTGCTTTTCCCCCACAAATTACATCATCGACTTTTCCCTTCATTTCAGCTCTTCTGGGTTGAGGTCACGTACACGTAGTAGCACCTAATACGACGACGACCCATATCAAAATTACCAGTTTTTACCACATGCCTGTGAAGTGAGAATGGAGCATTTGGTGGCTGGGGTCACGGGCGGAGTCACCTCAACTCTTATCCTCCATCCCCTCGACTTGGTCAAGATCCGATTTGCTGTTAGTGACGGGCTCCACTCCAGACCAAAATATAATGGGCTCTATCATGCCTTTAGGTCAATTCTTAAAGATGAGGGAGTGCGGGGGCTCTACAGGTAATGGATAATCATTTAATTTAGCTCGTATCCAACTGCCTTCGCCTGCGCCTTGGTTAAGGTCATGTGGCATGTCATGTCACATATGTATTGCATTTAATCTGTATTTAAATTCAATATTTGTACTTACATTATTTGTTTCGCTAGTTAGTACTAGTAACTAGTACTAGTCGATATTTGAGCAGTGGACGTTGTATGTAGCCGTTGTATGTATATGATGATGTATTTGTTTTGTGCTTGCAGGGGTGTTACGCCGAACGTATGGGGAGCCGGTTGCTCTTGGGGTTTGTATTTCCTGTTCTACAATTCTCTGAAGACGTGGTGGCAGGGCGGGGATACCCGGCATAATTTGGGCGCCACTAAACACATGACGATTGCGGCAGAGGCCGGCCTCCTGACGCTCTTCCTCACGAACCCGCTCTGGGTCGTAAAGACGAGGCTCTGTTTACAGTATGGAGGGACGGCAGGAGCTGCCATCGCTGCAGCACAAGGTTTGATACCCGTACCCGCTGATGTGTTGTCAGTAATAATCACTCAATTTTTAATATTTGGTCATGATTCATGATACTGTATTGTATTGATGTCACAGGTGGAAGCGGTGTGGCCACCCTCCACTATACGGGCATGACGGACGCCCTGAGGAAAGTTTGGAGGATAGAAGGAATTCGTGGGCTCTACCGGGGTTTCGTGCCCGGCATTTTCGGAGTCTCTCACGGAGCCATTCAATTTATGACTTACGAAGAAATGAAAACCGTCTATAATAGATACCGTCACTTGCCTATTGACGCCAAACTCGTGAGTACTTTACCCGTTTCTTGCGTATAACAAGGTTACTGGCTGTGATTGACTTTACTTTTGATCTTAATAGAGTACTGTCGAGTACCTAACCTTCGCTGCGACCTCTAAGCTAATAGCGGCCGGCACAACGTATCCCTACCAGGTTGTGAGAGCCCGGCTCCAAGACCAACATCGGACCTACACAGGGGTGATGGACGTCCTCAGACAAACTTGGAGGTACGAACGCATACGTGGCTTTTACAAGGGTCTCACTCCATACCTCCTACATGTGATGCCAAATATCTGTCTAGTGTTTATAATATATGAAACATTTACGAATCGGGACAAGAACAGTTGATTCTACCGCTCCTCTAAATATTAAATTAACTGCCAATCGAATCTGCTCCGAATTCCATCTCGTTGACGGGATGGCGGTAGAACTTTTAATCCTTAGCCTGTAATTATATCGCATGGCACGATTGGCTTTTATCGTTAGTAAGTCTTGTGTTACCAATAGTCCCTCACAATGCAAACAGAATAACTGTTATGCATGTACTCATCCTTACCCGTAAGATTAACTTAAATGACGAGTTAGGTAATATTTTAGTGTAGGGACGTCCATTCCTTTCGAACTACGATGTAGATAAACTTGTCTGCGCAAGCGAGCGATAGCATTACGTTACGTATACAACCCTTATTTTATAAATGTACTATGTACCCCACAAAACTATTTATTTATTGCGTGTACGGAAGAAGTCATATGCTGTGTACTACCTGTGTAAGTATACTGTACCTGCGTTAATTAACTATTTTGTAACAAAAGCGCAAAAAGAGCAAGGCTGATCTAATAAATTGTCAACTGCTATAGTTGAGCTCCGACAATCCATCGAGTTTTTATTATGCAACTAAATATGAAACCAGACTCTTCTTCTCACTTCCTCCATTATTATTGCAGTACAGACAAGTCTAGCTATATTCTGAAAATCCAATTCGTAAGCTTAAACCCGCAAAAGCCTGCTTGTCGGTAAACACAATACAATTAGGAGGAAGTGAGTGAGATCTTTGTTATAGAGGAAAGGAACTAGGAAATGGTCGGACTTGTTTTGGGATCCATGCTGCTGCATACAAATGTAGTTTACAATAGTAAGCCGTAAACCGTGTGAAAACACGGTAAATGACAAAGCTTTCGGAGAATATTGGATCTCAGTAGTACTTTCGTTGATCCAAAAATCCAAACCCGATCATAGCCTTTCATGAGACTGAAATAAGTTTGAGAATCGAGCTACCCATTGGAACTTGGAACACGTTTACTACTGTACATATAAATACTGCGTCTTTGTTTTGTAGGAATGAGAAAGTTCAGGGTTTCTATAAGGGGATCGTGCCGAATTTGATAAGGTAATTTCACTTTTGTTTGTATAATATTACTTGACAAAACCGGGATTTTCCGGGTTTCCTTTCCATCGAGTTCTGACACAAGGGAAGGCTACTTCCTAATTCCGAAGTAGCTGGCAAATAATTGTTTGGGATCAGCTCTGGCCTTTGGCCGAAATTCATTAATGAGAATGATAAGAATGATTTTATTTTATTATAACGAATAATTGACTTTTTTTTAGCTAACTTTTCCACGTAGGTTAAATTAGATAACTGCTCGTATTATCTTTGCCACCAAAAGGAAGGACTTGATACAGGAATGAAATTGTAGGGTCGTTCCTGCCACAGCAATTACTTTTGTCGTCTACGAACAAATGTCATCCTACTTGACCTCGCTTCGGAAGCCGAAGAAGCCTCCTGTCAAAGAATCCTGATTCCGAGAAAAGTAATTCTATGAGAGACAGGCACTCTGTTACCAAAGAAATGCACATTATTTCTTAGCACTTTTGGACGAGTGAGGATTGAGGATTCCTGATTAGACGAAAATATGGTGCATAGACGACTTTTTATGAGTTCTCACTTGAGTTTTCCTAGTTTTGTATACTTGTGTTCAATTAGTCAGTCTTGCCTGACTAATTTACCGTTGGATTTTTGAATAAAATACATTTGACTGGCTAATGTGGGGGCTAGCGGGTTCAGGGATCCAAATGACAGTTTCTGATGCGTTGATGTCATGGATAAGAGAATGCCGGATGACAGGATTGTCAGAATGAATTTCTTACTCAGCCAATAATTATTTTATTAATTTTTCCAAGCCTGTCACGCACATGCACATTCTCACGGAATTGTCATGTGAAGCCCTCCCTAATGGCACTTAAGCCATTTTCCATTTGCATATTAAGGATCTGCTAGGTACTCTTGAAGAGTTCGCCGTTGAATTAGTCCTTATCTCCAGCAGGAGAGCTATAAAGCTTTAATCATTTTATTAACAAGTTTGGGTCAGTAGACATCACCATAAAGAAGGCCCGGAGACTATGTATGTAGAGTTACAGATACCAACCATGTCCTCATCCCAAACACTTGATTCACCCCCTTCAACAGAAACATAGTTTCAAGTTTCAATTCACTGTGTACTCTCATTGAAATACTCTACAATGTATTTATCATCAGTGTCTGCATATTCGTAGTAGTACACATGGACGGAGTCATACGTCAGTAGGTACCTACGCATTGTAAGGAGCCAGAATGAAGTCACGTAGCTCATCTTTCCAGCCCAGTCCCGGAAGGATCCAATAGAAGTACTACTTGTTCGCCAACAACGCCAACCTGTTTATTGTTACAGTCTTTATAGCGGGTCTTCTTGGAAAGCGATAAATGTAAGTCTAGCTGATTTTATTAAATGTGTCATCTACCCTCTTGTCATGTCATGAGTCATGATGATCTTGATTTCTGTTCTGTACTTTTAATTGTCCCATTCCCATTCTGTACCAAAGATCGGAATATCCGAATTACACTAATTGTCCCGTGCACTTTCCAGGTCAGGTTGAAAGAATACAAAGACCCGTCTATGATTTTCTTAATTAATTGAAAATGTCAACCGATTTATTTATGCAGGTGTGAGCGGACACAAGTCGCGTAGGGATACAAAAAAAAAATGTTAACGTGTTTTTCAGTGTCCGTTTCAAAGTTCAAATTGTTTGTCGGGGTTTGGATTGGATCTCAAGGGCAAAACAAAGTAAATCACATTAAATTATTGCAACCTACTACAGTGCATATTACATAACATTACCATTTATTTTCAATGTTTCGTACTGACTACTGCGCCTGGATTAATGGATCTCTGGAGTAGGATTCGGAGCATCCCTTCCTTTTATGCAAATATTGAGAAAACGAGAGTAGATAGAAGATACAATGTAGCAGTGTGTACATAACGTAGTATATAAAAAATATTTGCATAAGGGATAAGGGTCCACCGGTACACGTAAGATTAGTTGAGTAATAATAGCGTGGGGTCTTTTATGTTCAGTACTTACCATTATTATGCGTGGCGGGGTGGCGTCTTCCTCTTCAACGCTGTATTTATTTGCTTTGGGTTACAGGACTGAATGCGGGATCAATTTGCCGTTCCATTTATTTTTACTGCAGCCTATCATGCTACATTTCTGTCGGAGACAAAGTAAAGTATGCATTTGCACGTTCAACGTTGTAAGTGGAAGAATGAGAGGGGGCTACGTCTGCAAGAATCCCATCCATTCATAATTCATATCTCCATGGTTGTTGGGGTTCAGCAGGGATCCATGAATGCCGAGCAAGGGATACTATAGGCGACCTGACAAAGCGACTATTGACACCTTCACGGTTAAATTGCGCATTTAGGAGAAGAGTCGGGGTATAGTTCCCACGTAGCCTACCTTAAGCCTACGGTTTGACAGGTCTAATTTGTCAGATGCAAATCCCTTGTTCTCACTGGCCAACGTGTAACGTGTAGGGTAGGATGTACGTGCCCGGAACCGGGACTCCTTCCGTCCCCATTTACTATGTGTAAATATGTGTGGCTAGTAGGAATCGGCCCACTTTTGACTGGAGGTCAATCATCCATCATAATATCATAAATCACACACTCATTTGCCCAGAGCCATAGCCAGTATTATTGCCTCAGCTCAGCATTTCAGCTTGTAGCCGGCGTAAGCTGACGTACTCAGCACGTACAATTTGTCTCTTCTATTGAAACTTGGATATCAAAA
>JAQFZY010001651.1:0-14556 GCA_034696285.1 Hypogastrura burkilli | reverse complement strand
ATTCAACACCTTTATGGCTCATGTACTCTCGAAATGTGTAGCAAATGTAGTTACTGATTCCGCGTTATGGCGGGCTTTTTGGCTAGTCTAATATATAATTGCACTATATATGTTTATTTATTTATTTATACCTATCTATGAGGGTGGCTTGACGACGTGCCGTTTGCTTGTTGGGGGACTGTGCCCCAGATAGGGTGGGTCCAGTAGCGAAATCCGTACTTAATGCTAATTTTGGATCGATCGTAAGAGACTTTACCTAAAGTCTCTTAAAGGGGGCCGAGGGCCCGGGCCTCAACTGAAATTTTGAGAAAAAAAGCAGTAAAAAAACATTAAAATAAAAAAAATAAATAACCAATAAAAATTGGACTTTAGAATTAAATAACCAACAAAAATATGGGAATTTCTAGTCTAACTATTTCTGTGTGAAATATAGGTAACGTTTCCAGGAAGAAGCCGGGACCTTTGTAGGAGTCAGTTTTGGACGCGTGGACCGTGGATGTTTAAACCCGCATTTTAATGTTGGCATAAAATCTACTTTAGTCTGTTAGTAGTCACAACGTTAGTAGTTTGAATTCAATTAATGCGTCCATTCTTACAACACCGATACTAGTCTGAGCACAAGTTGGAGTTATACTGCGCATTTTTGTTACTACAGCCTTTTAAACATTCTAACCATATTTTCTACCCGATTCGCTTACTTTTTAAACTGCTGCATGTATCTTAATTTCGTTTTAGAATTGGTTGCCAAATTCGTAAAACTGTCAACTACTATTAATCATAAATTTCTTATTTAATTGCTGCCCAAATCTAAAAATTATGAGTTTTTCAATTTTAGTATTTCGAATCTTTTTTGGTATATACGATTCCAATTCGGCCATGTGAACGTTTAAATTGAGAGCCTATACGTACACATGCGTATGCCAAATGCCCGCGCTTCATGAAAACAGAGGATAGCGGAAGAGTCTTTGTGACATCATTATCTGAGTACGCATACCTAGGTATTTAAATGTAAAGTACAGCACTAAAAGAAGAAAAATACATCCGAATCACCCGCAACGTAACCGCTGATGCTATATGATAAAATAAGGCCGTTTAAATTTATCATGCATCTGTGCTCAGAATGACGAATCGCGCTCAGATCCCACAGTTCATAACGAAAGTTTTTGCGTCTTGTATAGTTTCGAATGTGATCGTTAGCTCAGACCAAATTCTAAATTCAGTGTCGGAAGTCTAATATCTTAAGTACAGTTATTATTTATTATTAAAAATTGAGGCCGAGTTGCAATATTTAGTACGTATTTATGTATATGAAAATCATTGATAAGCAGTTATGACGGACACGTTGGATAAATGAAATGCCTAAATATTGTGGTGTTAACTTGGGACCTCCTGAAAATAAATACTGCCTGCGCCACTGTTTGCGCGCAGCTTTAAGTACATGGTTTCTTCCATAACTAAATTCCGCTGGACTGCGGTATTAAAAAATTGACTCAGACCGGTAACTAATTAATTCTAACCCATCAAAACTGGAACAGTAAGTACTGAATTGGCAATTGTGTTAAATTATTTCTTCTTAGACTAGCCAACAAAACCCCGCGTTAACGCGGAAACCAAGTACTTTTTCTGAGCATTTCTAGCACACGCGTGCCAGCAAATATTCGTTCTATGCTTTCGTTAAAATGGCATGCATGTGCTTGAAATGCTCAGAACAAGTAGTTGGTTTCCGCGTTAACGCGGGTTCTTGCTGCCTTCAATAGTAATAGTTACCCTCCGAAGTTACACTCCCGAAACCAAATCAGTACTGGGAAACGTGCCTGTGTTCCCTATTTATGCACTGAGTACTGTGACTAAGCTACTACTACTACTACACGACGAGTACTACGAACTACAAACTAGTACGCATCCTAATGCTGAACGCCTGGCCACCTGCACCACCGAACAAAACTTTTCACCTTACGACATATACAATCAGCCATAGGATCACGATTAAGATAACACCGACAGCGTAGCATCGACACACAGAACACTAATTAGCGAGGGTAAGCCGGATGCCAAAGGAGCCGGACCAGCAGGCGCACGATGCACAACACAGGCCAGTAAAAGATTTTGTTGTTGGGTTACTAGGCAACTAGAACAGAAGTAATATAGCGTAGGAACTTACAGGAGGATGAGGGCGGATTCCGGATCTGACCTTTTGGTCCTGACAGAAGCTGGAAGGTGAATAGGGTTGGACCTGGAAGGGTGACACACCATAAGGCGGAGACTCTGTTTCCTTGTCGCTGAGGGAAGAGGAGAGAGCGGATTCGAGAGAATCCAAATGGAACCGGATTTAATAATTCCCGGTCCAGACTCATAGTTAGCTCATCCGACTGAGAACTCTTAAATCGGCCCATCCATCCCAATAGGAGCAGCCCAGGAAGCATGCAAAGCACTGAATCCGCTTTCAAACTAGTGATAAATATCACCCCGACGAAAATGGTATTTTTATCACTTTTCATCGGAGGTGTTCGCTGATATTGAGTGATACAAAATGATAAAAACATTTTTAATGAAAAATTGAGCTAGGGTGCGTTCAGGGTCGAAATAAAAATGAACCCTGCCGGTTTTTCATTAGACTGTATTGTTTCAAAGAATCACAATGGGCAATCCGAGGGACCAGTTACTTGTGACATTTTGACGTATTTAGTTCAAGTGTCCTTGCTTACTATAATACGGCAAGTAGCTCGTCACATAACCTGCTCTGGTATTGTCCATAATAGTTCATATTGTGACGGTATCAGGTATGAAGTTACGTACATGACTAACGACTACAGACTACTGATCTCCACACACAAATAATGTTCCACGAGCCTCTTTACTTTACATTTCTTACGGAGTCCTAGGCTTCATACTTAGACTGTTGATCTCCATTTTACATATACTTCATTATCATCTACCTGACACTAGAAACTAAATCCAACTAATTCGACTATTTTGTTTGTTTTTCTTACCAGTGACTCAGAGGTTCAGCTGAGTTTAACTATGTCACGCATTTTCTGCGGTAGGCTGGTTACTAAAATTGGTTCTATAAGCGCAGGGGTAGCATTAGAGTAGTAAATATTTAAAAATGAATACATTTATTAACCGTAATTATAGTTCCCTAATTTACAAATTCCAGTATTCGGAGCAAACAGGTTTGGGCCAACTCACGGGCGACGGGCGGGTCCATTCATGGCTTCAGTGGATTAAGAATTGCCAATAAAGAGGACCTGGACGCGAATGGGAATTCATACTTGTATTATAACAATGCTCTAACAATGGAATAGGTATTGTCACCGAAAAGGACCAAGAGGCAAATAGGAATTCGTATCTGAATTATAACAATGCTTCTCTAACAATGGAGTAAGGTATGTAAACGAGGAGGAGCCAGAGGCCAATAAGAATTCCTGTCTCTATTATAACAATGCTTTTCTAATAATGGAGTAAATAATGTGAATGAAGCGGATTTGACAATGTGTAATATTTGGCAGTAAAATAGTTTTCATCACTTTTTATCAGCAATCATCTCGTATAAAAATGGCTAAAAATACAATTTTCATCGGGGTAGTATTTATCACGTGATAATTACTCGAAACACTGCCTCACCTTTAATACAACTTCACACTGAACATGGATATTGCATAGAAGGGAAAACAAATACTAAGTTATTATTCTATTTGATATTTTTATGGGCATAAATGAACAAAATTACTTAATCACTCGGACTCTTGCTCATGAAGACAAATAGACAAAAGTAAATATAGTACGCTTAAAATTACACTAGCTTCTGTTTGCGTTGATGTCCAGATTCAAAGCATCAACCGAAGAATCTACTATAAATACACGACAGTCTGTATTTGATTATTACACAAAAGTACACAAATATAGCTCAAGCTGTAATATGTTAAAAAAAAAATAAAGAAACATCGCAAAAACTAAGAACCAATTAATTTTAATGAGTAATTGAAGATACTAGTAGTAATAAAGTAGGCCTTTTATGATACAAGCCAACAAGAACCCGCGTTAACGCGGAAACCAACTACTTTTTCTGAACATTTCTAACACACACGTGCCATTTAAATAAAACAATTGAACTAAGATTTGCTGGCACGTGTGTGCTAGAGATGTTCAGAGAAAGTAGTTGGTTTCCGCGTTAACGCGGGTTCTTGTTGGCTAGTCTAAGAAAAAATATTACACAGTTGTCGATTCTTTACCGGTACAGTTAATTATATTTAATTGGTTACCGGTGTCTTGCTCTTTCATGTGTCAATTTCCTAAGCCCGTAGCCCAGCAGATTAAATCTTTAGTTAAAAACAATGTCACCCTAACAACGCGTATATATGGTGCCCAAACAGTTTGCAAGTATTCAAGAAATCTTGGCCCTTAGCGTTTTATTAATAAGATACAGATACAACATATCGAGATCATAGAGTCGTTTGTCTTAATATGATTAATCAATCGCTGCAAAGTAATCAACTGGCCAAAGGTTTCTCCTTAGTATGAATCAGCAATTTGTGAGTTTTTAAGCTTGAATTCTGGTTAAATGTGCGGTCGCAGGACGGACAACTGAATGGCTTTTCCCCTGTATGAACTCTCTCGTGTCGTATCTTCATACTATGACATGAGAACGATTTCTGACAAAACTGGCACTCGTGCTTCTTCTTGAACTTTAATCCTTTTACGGAGCCGGACTTTGGAATTTCATTGGATCGGGAAGGAGAGTCTCGAGCTGTCAGGCGTCTACCCCTCTGTACTTCTGTTAACATTTTAACAAATACTTATCTGTCATCAGCATATATCCGGTATTTATTTATTTGAACTTCTTAATTTTTGACTTCAGTGATGTGACCCTTTGGATTTATACCGGTCATGCGTCATAGGTCAAATTGGCAAAAAAAATGTTTTGAAATATTTTGGACTAAAATAAAAAATAAATATTTAGGTACGACAATATTTCAACCTATTCAGCGTAAATATATTTCTAACCTTTCTAACTTTCTACAGTTTGAGTTAATAACGTATTCGGATGCCCCAACCCATGCAGGGTCATATGCTAGGAGCTAATTTTTGATTTTGATATATGGGGGGTACGTTGTGACCTCGAAGAGGTCACCAACGGTCAACCCGACCACACCATGCGATATGACATTAAAAAGACAGTACGGGTCTGGGGATCATGAATACAGTTGACAAACCAGTGTACGGGACTATCGGTGACCCCACGACTTTGGGGGGACCCGCAAGTGTCACCCAAGGTCAATTTGAGTTAGCAACGGATTCGGATACACTAAAATACACATAATCAATCTCTTTTAAAACTTTTTTTTAAATCGTTAAATTGGCGGGAAAATGTAAATACATTAGCAAACAATTGGGTTCATTTCACTGTTGTTATTCATTTCACTGTAGTGATTCGTTTAACTATTGTGATTCATTTCACTGTAGTGATTCGTTTCACTGTTGTGATTCATTTCACTGTAGTGATTCGTTTCACTGTTGTGATTCGTCATTCCGTCTGGCACGTAGGGCTGCACGCATGAGCTCGTCACTCGTTTTAAGGCACTTTATTCATCCAGTATTTCGTATTTTGAATAAATAATTTATTGAAAATACTTTTTGTGCGTTATTTATATATAATTTTAGCGGTTTTGAGTACGTACTTGGTATTTGATTTTGGACTGCTTTTTTTAGCCTAAAATACATTTCAATGTATTTTGCATATGACATTTAGGCCTGTAATTTTAGAGTAATTTACGAGCAACAATTTTATTATAAATAAAAATTATCGTTTCCTTGAAATTAATCGATTTATAAACAAAATATGAAATTTTGAAATTACTGTAGACCATGATGTTACTCGGATGACAAAAAAAGTAAGATTATAGTAATTAGTTGTTATAAAACTAACCGAGATCACCGTGATTCATTCTTTGAGCTCCAGAATTTGTTGGTTGAATATTAGAAAGGAGACTTGCGTAGATCTCGGACTTCCTCGCTAGTAACGATCTGTTTTTCTGTTTACAATTCAGTAAAATGTTTTTTTGGTGAACAAAATCGTATTCTCTTACAGTGCAAGATTACTACAGGCTAAGAAACTACTATAACTGTCAAGATAAAGTTATCCGGCAATATAACCTTACCGAGCTCATTAGTTCGATTGATTCATTTTTCGATTCTATATATGTGATGCTGGATTTGGCTTCAACCCTAGCATTAGGCTCCAATTTTCCACTCCTATCTGCCCCGATCGAATGCTCTAGAGCTCTAAGTCGCTGGGTCAGAGTGTCAACCTGGAGTTGGAACGACCCATTTTTGGCCTCCAATGCTTTAATTCGGCCCAGCAAGTCTGTAGCATTAGTATTAAATATAGTTAAGCCGTTTCAAACGGACAGACGGACAGAAAGAAACTGCATCACATTTAAATATATGATGTGATTATAATATCTCACCGATACAATATGGATTCATAGATCCTGCTCCGAAATCTGTTGATTCTGCATTAGCGATGAATGGAGCAGCCGAATCGTTATCACTAGGAGTCAATTCAAGGTCAACTTCGATCTCTTCCTTTTCGGGAGCTGAATATTCTTCTTTGTGAGCGCTGGCTTCATTTTCAGCATCCATTCCGCAATCCGATGGCTCAGCATTAGCCCTGACACTGACTTCATCAGTTTTGATTCCGGAAATCGTTGGTTCATAATTATTTGATGTAATTCCGTGTTGGATTTCCATCTCGTCACTTTGTTGGCATGAGTTGGGATTTGAATTTGATTCTGGTTTGTAAACGAAATATGAATTTATGAGAATTACGGTAGGTCAGTCAAGACATGGTCATATTCATAGGTATGTGGCTATCCTATATATAATTGCGCTATGTACGGTATGGCTATATATATATATATATATATATATCTATCTATGTATATATATGTATATACTAGCCAACAAGCCCCGCGCTAACGCGGAATCAGCAACGGCATTGTCTAAAAATGTCCACAGTACGCGTACCATTGGCGATAATTTATTGAATAGAAATATTATAGCACGCGTACGCTAGAAATTTTTAGAAAATGTAGTTGCTGATTCCGCGTTAGCGCGGGGCTTGTTGGCTAGTCAAAGAAAAATACTTAATTTTAATATTTATCGACACCAACGAACAACATTTCAGTTGGGTTTGATTTTCTACCAACATAAAATGGAAAACGGATGAACTGCCGATTAGCTAGGTGTCCTAACAACAACTGTTTCCGGACATTGCCAATTGTTTAGAGAAATGTTTGCAAACTTACAGAGATAGATAGATACATACATACATATATAGATATATAGCCGTACAAGCACAATTATATATTAGACTAGCCAACAAGCCCGCCCTAATGCAGATTCAGCAACGAATTTTCTACACATTTCTAGAGTACATTTGCCATCATACCACCGTTCACTATCTATATGGCTCATTTACTCTATAAACGTGTAGAAAAATAGTTGCTGATTCCGCGTTAGGGCGGGCTTGTTGGCTATTCTAACTATTATAAAATTATAACAGACTTCGCTAAACGCAGGATTCCAGACGTATGTCTCAACCTACACCCGCCAACATAATCACACAAAAAATTATGACCAATCCGGTGACCAAGTTAGTTGGCCAGATGTTTAGGGTCAAGGGGTCAGGACTTATGGACCAAAAACATTACCCCTAGCAACGAATTGTTTTAACCATTGTTTACATTTTTAAGAAATCCTGAAGGAATTTGTTGTCACTTTTATATCCGGCATAGCTCATAACAACCGGAGCCAGCATACACAAATTCCAGCAAAACGGCAATAGCATCCCAATTTGTAGTTTCTTAATTAATTCGTTTAAACTGTCTTGCTAACATCATACCATCTTTAGAGTTAGGTAGTCGATTTATTAACTAAACGAAATAATCGTACTAATTCGTTCCAAGCGTAGAGCCAACCTCGCTAAACGCCGGAGCCGCGTGCGCAAGTATAAGACAAGAGCCGAAGAAGGCGAGTTCGTTACTTGTATATAGATAAAACGATAAGGGTCTTGATTTCTTGGTTTCTTGAATACTTGGAAACTGTTTGGGCACAGTATATACGCGTTGTTAGGGTAACATTTTTTTTCACTAAATAATTAAATCGAGACACACAAAGAGTTCGAAAAAGCAATGTAGGACTTAGTATAATCTAATATAAACTAATTAATTCTAATTAATTAAACGATCAGTGCTGAATTGGCATCTGTGTCACACTAGGTAAGAAGAACCCTCTCTAACGCGGAAACCAACTACTTTTCCTGAACATTTCCAGCACACACGTGCTAGCAAATCTTAGTTAAATTATTTAATTTAAATGACACGTGTGTCCTAGACATGTTCAGAAAAAGTAGTTGGTTTCCGCGTTAGCGCGGGGTCTTGTTACTTTGTTATAATACCGATATTTCTGCTGCTTCCGTTTTCTGTTGGTTCAAAAATGCTGTAAAATTCACTGTGAGCTACAGATTCGGCATTACAAGCCGATTTACCATCGTTAAGACTCAGCTCCAGGTCAAGGTCATCTTCCATGTCAATATTTTCCCGAGACGAATTAGGAGTCGGTTCTGGTCCTGGTTTATCAAAGTGATACGGTCTTGCGCAAATTATATTCATTTGTATATTAAAGTATACACAACTGGGGACTATAGATGTCCAGTTCGTGCCTTACTTACCGTCTTGACCTATCATTTCCACTTCTTCATTCACAAGAGACGCCCTGCCACGTGTAAACGTCAAAAGCCAATCCCGCAGGCTCATACATGATTGATGGATCTTTGAACTAATGCCCTGTATATATTGTTGACCTGGCTTTTCTGCTTCCATCTCCGCACGCCCCGTCGTTCTATTCCCATTTGTTTCCATTGAACTCTCCACAGATGAAAGTCGCAGGGTCAAAGTGGAAGTGGTGCCCTTGCGTTGTCACGCTCCAGCCTCGGCCGCCAAGGATTTGTTTTCCTCCTTTCTCCAAAGCCGTAACTGCTAACAGCTACTCTGTGCTGGACCTTCTTACAAATTAAGATTTAGCTAATTGCTAATATTCATTTCTCACGTTCTATGTATGTATTAGTTTTGTATCCGGTCCTACTAAACGACACCGCCCTATTCCAGCCCATACCGTCCGATTTCAGAAACTTGGAACTTAAAAATCCTTGTCGTGTGGGCGGTGTGGATTAAGTAGGACCGGCAGCAGCTCGAGGAAATGAAAGATTCCCTTGTTCTTAGAAAGTTGGCGGGACTATAGTAATTTTTGCACTTTAAAGAAATCGAGTGCTGGGCGGCCTAGGCAATACTATGATCAATTTCTTCTCAAACGGCAACATGAACTTTTTGGGACGTAAATATGGGCGAAAAAAATGTTTCTTGGGTTCAGTAAAATATCTGGAATATGTACACTACGGTGGAAAATATATTCTAGGCTTAAAACCGAAAATCGAATTTGCAATTTTTTCTAATACCCGAGTGAGTTCAGTTACCAATTCGGTTTCTGACTACTCCTCTATTATAATAGAGTTTACTTGCTTTATTTTTCCAAATTGGTGAATAATTTCGTCACGAACCGAATTCTTCCTTTTTTCGGGGTCGAGTTTGACCACCAATAACAAGGCCGAATTTAAATTTGGGCAGCCAATTCCTTCGCTATGTTGTCCTCATGTATCAACTCTATGAGCATGTAAAGTGGCTAAGCGCTACCTACATTCCGGTCCGAGCTCAAGCTGTTCAAAGTTGAACTAGTTCGGTGTAAAATGAGGGGAGACTAGGTGCAGTTCCTCCTCTAGAGGAGTTTTGAACGAGATTATATACTTTACCTTATGCCTTAAAACGAGTGACGAGCTACCGGGGCGGGGGCCCTCCCATGAGGTGGCCCTCCCAGACTCAATTTAGCGTTACAAAATTTGGCCCTCCAATCAGGACCTCAAGTCCCGTTTTCGAATCAGCGCCGCATTTAAGCTTCGCCATCTGTTTCAGCTGGCTTTCAACGTGGGTTCCATTACGACGGCTCAGACGCTCTTCACGTTCTGGGTCGGCTGTCACCAGATGATCCAGATCTTCCATGATACCCGAACCTCTTGCGAACCCCCATCCATTTTTGACCTCCTCCAGCACCTTTCCACCCTACATCATGCATTGGAAGAGCTTCCAATTCTAGCTGGAAGCCGAATAGTGCCTCTGGTTGTCTGGAGATTGAGAAGGAGGCTAGGAGGGAAGCGGGGTGGAGCTCTAAAATTTGGGGTGAGCGCACATTTACTACCAAAGTTTCCTCCAAGCCGTTAAGAAGTTTGGAGTGGATTCGGAGTCCGAGGACCTGCTGACGAAAGCCAGTTCCCTCTGGAGACATTTTATTCTTGAGTACCTGCACGATATCTGTAAGGAACGGGTTAATAATCCCTAACAAACCTTGAAATATGATGTTATATGCCCTAATAAACGGTCAAAATATGCCCTTAAAAACGGAAAATATGTCCTTAAAAACCCCAAAATATGCTTTTAAAACATAAAATATGCTCTAAAAAATAAATTATATGCCGAAAAAATAATATATGCGGGCACGAAACTATTAATATATTCAATAAATTAAGTATTTTAGTATTTAAAATAAACACACAGCGTCGAAGTCGCAAATTTTCTGAAGTTTTGGCTGTAAAGGTATACTTTTTAGCGTTAAAAGTCACCAAAATTTAACAAAACAACATTACTTTTCCTTAAATATGCACTAAAAACGCAAAAAGTGCAAAATATGATTCTATGTCGTAAAAGTCCAAAACATGCTAAAATATGTCAAATAAAACTGCCTATATGAGGTCGTACTGACCAAATTCGTGGACATTTGGCAAAAGATTTTCAATAGTCTTACGTCATAAGAATATGTTTTTATGTCGAAATCCGTTCCTTGGATATCTGGAAGACAGGACTTGGGCTGACCCCGGACATCAGCATTGTCCGGTATAGTCACATTCCTGTCCCTCCCTCGCCCTTCCATGGGTCCAAGTCAATGGCCAAACTGAGGTGGTACTTAGCGGAGACTATTTCGGTCAATCAGGAAGAGTCTGCACAAGAAGAGGTCCTCCGACGTCTGCATGAAGTAACAAAACGGTATGAACCGAATGACGAATCTAACAATTCCAGTTCCGCTTTTCCAACCAAGAGGAGGAAGAAGGAGGCTGACTTCTTTTTTCAGACACTTGGATTTGAAAAATATTTGTCGTGTGGGCGGTGTCGATTAGTGGGACCGACCGGCAGGAGCTCGGGAAAAGGTAAGATTCTCTTGTTCTTGGAAAGTTTGATTTCGCGGACTTTCTACACAACCCTTCCTTGACGCACTAAATCTAGTCTCACGCAGGGACATAATAATTTTCGCACACAATAATAAATAATCTGCTTTCAGCAGCTTGGTACCAAACAGCATTGTCAAATGAAATTCATTTAAAAAAATTTGAGTAATTGTTAAGTGTTTCCATGCCATAAACAAAAGTGGTTTAGATAAGGGAAAACAAGTTTCTCAGATTCCAATCGCTTAAATGTTTCTGCTTCGCGTCATTAGTTTGTCCCTTGCAACTGCAATTTGATAATGTGCTTCACGTAGTTCGCGTTCACAAATGGCGTTCACAATCTAATTTATGTACTATGCGTTGTGTACTTTGAGTTTACATGTAATTGACGTTTAGCCAAAGATATATTGGATATTTTAAAGGTGCTTCACTCATCTTTTTTCTTCAAAAGCTCAAATGAGTAATCACTTGGTGAAGTGACCGCTGAGGAGAGCCATGTTAACTATTTTGATTCCCACGGATTGACTGCAAATACGGTGAGCAGGCGTCATAGCATGAGTAATAAATGTATACCCGGGTTTTACCCATAAAACCTACATTTCACCCATTAAACCCAATTTGGTTATCAAAGCCGTTTTGAATGGGTAAAAGAACATCTCTGAAGACATTCAATTGAAACATGAATAATCGCTTAATGAAGTGACCACTGAAGAGAGCCACATTAAATATTTGGTTTCCCAGGGCTTCTATGCAAATACTAGGAAACTCGGCATGGAGTGAGCGGTAAATTGCATCTTGTTAAGCATTGTAAAAATTCCGTTGTATGATAATCGGCCTTAGTAGGAGCGGGTAGAACGATCGCGTCGAAACGAAGCAGAAATGGTCTTATTATGCTAAATTACATATGAACCCTACGGAGAAGTTTGGGGTGTGACAGACAAACGGACGGACAGACACCAAGGCCATCCCATAAGACCTTTTGGTCTGAAACCTATCTGCAGCTTGGGACCAATAGATGTATACAGAATTATTGCGAATGTTGAATTGAGCTATTTTGACAACCTCACTTACTTCCTGTGGTGTACTGTCTTTGTTAGCTTCGGTTAAGAGAACAGTATCGCTGATGACATAGTATCGAAAGAAGTTCTGGAAGTTTAATTAAGTTTCGAATGCTGCATTTTGTAGAGTCAAATATTTACTTCTGCTTCTCATTACTTGCATTTTCATAGGAATACGCTTATGTATTGTTCTGGGTTTCTTTATGGCTATCATTAAAGACTACCTAAGATAAATCCCAAATTCACCGAAAAATTAACTCATTCAACCAAACTTGCGTTAACCGAATTTTTTCCAGAGTTCTGTTTTAAGGCAAAGTTTGGTGAGATTTGACCGCTTTCCGAGATTGCAATCACTACAGCCGAACGTTTACACCTAACATTAATTAATCAAATTCGTCATAGCCAAAATCTTCGGTGAAAATGAGTTAAATTTTTGCTTTAATTCCGTTCAAAGTAAGTATTGAGTGCCTCCTGTACTAGACAGTGGCTTCTCAAGACCCGCAGGTATCCCAAGGACCAGGCTCAATCAAGAGCCTATTTCCATTCCCCACGGATGGGTCATGGGTCGGCTGTTCCGTTCAAGCCATGCCGTATAAGAAAGGCTAGAAATAATTAGTGTAAACTAATTATAACTTTATCTGCTTACAACAACAAAGAATACACGTTCATAGATTGTACTTAACTCATCCATCTACTATCGGCAATTTTAGAATGGCTTAACATCTAATTTTTGACAGCCAAAGTATTATTTGGGATACCTAAAACAGTTCTAATTGTGTGTACGTGTCTGGTCATCTGTATATATGTATGGAAAGTGGAAATTCTGTTTGTCAAATAAATTGGATTGACATTTGTGAGAGTGTGTATGTGTTAGCCCCCAAACCCGGGCGTTCAAGCGGTCACAAGCTAAAATTACGACATTTCGAACTTTGACTTACCTAAGTAATCTAACCTAACCTAACTTAACCCACCTTAACCTAAGCTAATCTAACATAAATATTAGTCTTTATATCACTCACTGTATGTATCACTGTATCCCAGGTCGGCGTTATTCGTTCTGTAATTGACCGGTAAAGGAAAGCGGGCGGAGCTATAACCTGACCACCTTGGAAAGTTCGAGTGTTTACTAAACAATAATAACAAAGGGGCCCTTCCGCGGCAGGTCTTCCGTCTCCCAAAGTAACATACGCGCGTATATGAATTATGTACGAATCCCACACTATTACAGTACCACATACATACCACCACGCGCGTGGCGTACATACATACTAAGCTAGGTGTGTCAAATTGTGCGCTCCAACAGCATCTATGCCTAGAAAGAAAAACCTTTAATAGGTGAATGACCTTTGTAGTCGCTCTTATTTCGGGCCCGATTTTTACCTATTTTTTACGTCCTTCATCGGTTGGAGACATTGGAATTGGAATTGACGAAGGTCCTCCTGGGTTAAGCAATTAGTTAATGTCCTCCAAGTACTCACGGAGGACGCAACAAATATACTTGGATTAAGTGAACCTGTTTCTATCCTTCTAGTGCTCATCCAAGCTCAGGGTAGTCTGGCACTTTTCTGTTGGTGCATTTTTTTGTTCATAAATTTCATTATATAATATACAGAGCAGGTAGTATATCTGGTACGGCAGGTGGTATGACTGGTATGGGAGATGGTATGGCTGCTATGGGGGATGGTATGGCTACTATTAGGGATGGTATGGCTCGTATGGGTGGGATGGGAGGTGGAATGGCTGGTATTGCTGGGAGGTGGTATGGATGGTATGGGAGGTGGAATGGCTGGTATGGGAGGCGGTATGGTCGATATGGGAGGTACCTAACTAGTTCCTTAAAATCCAATCTGATAATACTAACTAAAAAAAAGTAATAAAATAAAGCTTTTAATTGAAAATAATGACTTATAAATACTTATGGTTGTTGTTACATTATTCATTGTAACTACACCAGCATCTCTGGTGCGTGGGCTACTAGTCTAACATAACTTAACCTGATAGTATAATTATTATTGGCTTAGGTTTCGGCAGAGGCGGTTCTAGGCATAGGCTAAGCAGGCTATAGCCTAGTCCAGATTTTCCCGTCCAGCTTAATTATTTGAGATCATTGTAGCCTAGCTGATAAAACAAAAATAACAAAAGAAAGAGCCAAGTAATGGTGAATATAAAAGC
>JAQFZY010001650.1:0-14558 GCA_034696285.1 Hypogastrura burkilli | reverse complement strand
ACACTTGTTTCTTGTCAGGTCGCCAATGCTATTGCTGACCCCTTTCAAGGGAAAAAGCGAGGGGATAAACAGGCTGAAGTTAAGATGCTGCCCACGTTGGAGGAAGTAAAACTGGCCGTAAAGAAGGCTGTGACCCCCTGGCAAGATGTACCGTATCCAGAACAGGTAAGATCCGTGGATTTGTGTGTATCGTTATCATTAGGAACTTCAACATGCCGTGGTAGTAAACTAATAAATTAAAATTTGCATTTTAGCTCTCCCGGAAGCAATTGGATGTTTATGACCTAATGCAAAAAATGACCCGAGAGATTTACAATATTAATCCAGATATTAATCCAAAAGTCAGACGAATTAACAATCCAAAAATAAAGTACCCGGAGTACATTTGCATTGTTGAAAACATGTATCCGTCTCCAGAGACTGATTCGTACCGGAATAAGTGCGAATTTACCATTGGTAAGTTCAATAAACGCGTATTGCCAACACGGGAAGTGGATTTCGAACCCATAATCGTTTAATGAAGATTGACATTATGAATAGGACTCAATCCTGCTAGTTCGAAAGAGACAGTTGGGTTCCGCTTGTCGTCTTATAAAGATGGTAACGTTGGGGTTGGCGGAATTGAGGCCCTGACACATCTGCCCGGGCCAATGAAACAGGCAGCGACTAAATTCCAAGAATTTATCCGGTCTTCGAATCATAAAGCATTCGATCCGGTCACCCACACTGGTGTCTGGAAGCAGCTTACTGTTCGCACAACAGTGGATGGAAAAGTCATGGGAATTCTTATTGTGTGTACTGCTGTAAGGGCTGGTTATTATTTAATTAAGTAGTATTTAATATTTTTATAATACAGTTCGAGCAGTGATCTAAGATCTACTTTTATAGAAAATGGAAGAAAGTGATGTTGACGAGATGAGGGTTAATATCAAGAAGCGTATGGGCCTGCTCTTCCAATCCTTTTACATCAAAGAGGCGGATGCCTATGGTGCCAGCAGTCGATCGGAGCCAGTTCTCCTATTCGGGGAAGATGTCCTGATCGAACAATTACTTGGCCTGTCCTTTCGAGTTTCCCCGGAAGCCTTCTTCCAGATCAATGTCAAGGCAACCGAGGTATGTACAGGAGTCAGGAGTCCGTTGGCGCCATAGTACAATTACGAGATGGCATTTCCAACTGTGTGTAGTACATGTTCCAGTGTTCATATTTTGTTTCCACAGGTGATGTATAAGCATTTAGCTCTGATCTCCGAATCCCCTGAAGAAACTACGTTGCTCGACATTTGTTGTGGAACGGGGAGCATCGGCCTAAGTTGTCTGAAGTTGACAAAGCTCGGGGAAGTGCTTGGTATAGAATTAACCCCGTCTGCAATTGTTGACGCTAAAATGAACGCAGATGCAAATAACTTGGCCGACAGATGCCAATTCTTCTGTGGTAAAGCTGAGGATCTCCTTCCATTGGTAATTGGAAAAGCCAAGTTTAACAAAATCGTTGCCGTTGTTGACCCACCGAGAGGCGGGCTCCATAATTCCGTAATTCACACATTGCGAAATACACAACGGATAACAAACTTGGTTTTCGTGGCTTGTGATGCGCGGGCTGCAATGAAAAACTTCCTGGATTTGGCTAAACCGGTCTCCAAGCGATTCAGGGGTGAACCGTTTAAACCGACTAAAGTTATTCCAGTGGACATGTTTCCCCAGACTCCGCACTATGAGCTGCTCGTATGGATGGAAAGAGTTGGTCCTCGTTGTTAATCAGAATTGTAGGTGTTTATGTAAACGGTGATTATGATTATAATAAAATTAGAACGTTACTTACTATCCCGTTAAATAATGAAGTCAGTTTTATCTCTGTATTACTTGAAACTTGAAACTAATATTTTTTATTGCTTGTGTAAGCCAGGTTGGTTTACTCCACGTGCCTTCTTACTGAAATTCCCAACTAATACTGCCAATACTGTTGTAACCCAATTAATGATAGCATACGAGTACGTCCTTGTCACCTGATGCTACACAAATTATCTACACAAATAAAATTATCTACTATGTATTTGTAAATGTTAGAAATATCCCAATGTAAAAGTGAACGGAAGTACCTAATGATTTCATTGTGCTCACTATTTTTATACTCTACAACATATTTTACAGTAGTAGTCTTCATGACCAAGAGACCAACCCTGAACGAATCCGTAGCCTGCAATAGCTGTGTGTGAGTAAAAATGTTCTTACAAAGAACTATTAGGTTAGCACTATAAGTTTAACTTTACAGTGTCTGAATTTATTGTTAAGATATTCTTGGAGAAGGTATCACAGCATGCTAAGACCCAAGTGTACCCTTATGCATATAATATTATAAGAATACTCTTTACCTACTCTAAACACTAATAATAAAATACATTAGCATGAACTTGTTTTAATAGTCGGCTAATCTATTAGCTATTAGCGTAATTTACCGCTAGTAATCATACATGTACATGTAGATAAATTGTAGAAAGTTGTCCTGTTTAGAAAATAGAATAGATTATTTAACCCCAACATTGTTGATTTTCTTTTATTACAAATTTCTATTTCTCTACAGATATATCAAAGTTTATTACGCTTCAACGAAATGTTACTACTTTTCTTCTCTGTAGACCAAGAGATCTGGTGGTTATGCTGGGTCAATATTGACTCGTGTTTATCCTTATAACACCTTTTCTGACTGATGAGAATAATAAAGGAATGGTTGAAAAGTTGACAGTTTCCTGCTTATTCAACCCACTTAGAGCCAGACCTTATTATTTGTGCAAACTCACCTTGAGCCGTTAGCGACCCTCGCTGTCAGTCAGTATAAATACTTCCGAACTTCGGGAGTTATACATAGAAGTATCAGTTAGGTTTGTCGTTTGTCTGAATTAATAAGTTATCAGGAAAATGATTATAATACAATGGGCAGCGCTCCTTTTCGGGATTCTAATTTTGGGTTCGACGGTGAATAGTCAAGGTAGGGTTGGTTGCAGGATCTTAAAATAATTGTAATTCTTACTCCATTTGTCACTAATACTCAATGGCCGCATCAGGTTGCCCACATGGACAAGTGTACAAGCCGGACAGTTGCAACACGTGTTACTGCAACCGGAACCGGTTCTACAGGTGCACGCTCCTTGCCTGCCTTGATGACGACCAGCTCAGCGGGTTTCAAGTGACGCGAGAATTCCCGTTCACGGCTGGAGAGAGCTGATATACTAGATTTAGTATACATAGTATCTACATATAAACTCAGCATTCACTTAGGAAACTAATACAGTCACAATAATAATAAATAACAAAAACACCTTACAAAGAATCCAGTTGATAAAAAGTTTCATTGAGATTTAATTGAATCACTCACTCTCCACATTATTTAATAATATAAATTCCTATGAATCATGGATTTGCGTAACTTCAGAGCAACGATGCGTAAGGGTTACACTACGGAATTTATCCATGTACTGCTCAAAGTGAAGATTTACTTAACAATAAGAGAACGACAGGGAAAGAGCTAGAAGAGACCTAAATTAATGTAACAATGGTAGGAAACGTATTAATGTCCAAGCATTATATTAACAACAAACAGGAATGGGACCATTCTCTGGGCAGTTTACTCTATTTTGTCACTAAACAACTATGGAAGCCCTCGTTATTATTCTGCACACTTGGCTTCCTGGTTTCAGTTATATAGGTAGATTACAATCACAGGGATAGTAATTTTGTCACTTACATTGGAAATAATAGGTAATTTTGTTGGGTTACAAGTTTACATCTAATATATATAGTAGTACATAGAGTAATATTTCTTACTTCCACCAGTACCAGTAGTATACAGAAAGGACGGCTTCTGTTATAGTATTAATGTTCAACTTTTTTTTCTTGGAACTTTGCCATCACCAAAATATTTGTCTTTTACAATCCTATTTAAGAACAGGTCACTCGATTCCCAATCTTATACATTCAGTTTGTCAGTGTTCGTTTTGAGCAAGAGTGTAAGAAAATCTGTGATGTGGGTTCAGGCCTTTGCTAAGTGAAAATCCAAAGGCACGTTACGCGTTCTCAACTGAAGCTAAGTGGCAATTCTACTACTTAGTACTTATGTAATAATAATTTAATGTGGATGTATTGTGAGTGCACAGTACGATATTATGACTAGGGCTTTCGATATCCATTGATTGCATGGGATTCGTCCAAACGAAGCAGTAGTAAGGGCTCGTTGAATGCATTAAAGTGGACCTATTTTACGCTTATCCAAAAGTTTTTTTTTTAACTGATTATAAAGGCAATGAGGGATGTGGGAGCTGTAAATGCAAATACAGGTGTACGGAAACCAAGTTTCAGGTCTCTGGGACTTGCATCAGATATCGGAACTACTGAGTATACATATGTATAAGACCTTACTAGCTATAACTCAGCAGTCAGCTAACATTTACTAATAGAAATGGGACATTGGTAAATTTTTTTTTTTTGTTTATGAACGGTTACAGATCTCTAAGCCTACGGAGTAAATCATCAGATTGTTGCGCTTCACGGGATTTCCTTGGTGTATTATTATTGACCAGTTGACTGCTAGTATCCTTGTTATGCATGTCCCTGTAACAGAGAGGAATTGCAGGTCAGTCTAAATTCAAATTCAAAGTTCCTGCTGTACTAAATACTAGTAGATACTAACTAAAACTATTGTGGCCAATTGTGTAACGGGTCCAGGCAAAAGCAGACGCCTGTTAAAATTAAGTCGGTATACCTTTACCTTCTACACATATGACGGGGAGTAACAAAAAGAGTGAACGGAAACAGAAACTAAGCTGCTAAGACCCAGTATCACCGTATTCCCAAAAATTAGTAGAAAAATAAGTACCATGAAAATGACGAGGCTTGGGAATCCAGCAGAAATGTAAGGCTACTAAGGGATTCTATTGTTTGAGCAAGAACAAGCAAAATTAGGGAATATTAGGATTAGGGACAGTAGTTTAAATGTGATGTCTGCCACTCATGGCCACTTACGAGGTCAGTTCACGACTTGAAGGAGACAGTACCATGATATTGGATCTCGACCGAGATCGGTTTAGCGCCGCCTTTGCATCACCTAAAAGTCCGAGTTGGAAACACTTAGGTAAGTATACAAAACGGGCGTCATTTAAATAATGACTATTTTGATTTTGTTACTATTTAAATTAAATTCTATTACGTGATATCATTACTAAATCCTTTTCTCTCGTTAACTGAGTATGTGTGATGTAATTGATTAGGAAGGAATTATGAATGCATTGAAAGTGTATTAGAGCAATATCCTGTCAGAGGTTCTAAAATCTAAAAAATAATTTCCTTAAATGCATACTTGATCAATCAATTAATAAGTAATGAAAACGCAAGTAACAGGATTCAATTTAAATAGTAATAGAATTGAACATAAATAGTAGCAGTTTAATAATAAATCATACGAAATTCTCAACAAACGAGTAAAGCGCACTAATTAGTTTCTCCATACCTCCAGCAGCTCCACCACCCCCTCGAGGCGGTCGTTTACGCTTCTGGTCCGGTCGATGGAATGCTTGACCCGTCTTTAGAGCTTCTAACAGACTATCCATGACCCCAGTGTCATCCCCGGCGTTCATATCCACGAGAGCCTTCTTCTTTGCCAGTCTTTCTGCCTTCTCCTGTTCTGCCTTCACCTTGGCCTCCTTGGCCCGACGGATCTTCTCTTCGGTCTCCCGTAATTTTACATTATCCTTGTGGGCTTGCTATAATTTATACAATATATGCCAATGATCACTAGTGAAAAACTGAAATTAGTCAGCAAAAGGCCTGTACTCACCTGAAACTGGTCTTTGAAAGTTTTCATGTCACCGATAAACTCCTCAACGGTGTACTTGCTCTTGTCAAAGGCAAAGTATTCCGCCATATCCGTATACAGAGTGTCAATCTTACTAAACATTTGAAGTAGGATGTCGCATTGCTGTCGTGCTTCTTTAGAAAAAGCCTGCAACTCAAAAGAAATTGAATAGAAACTGAAAGTAATCAAATACTAGACACATCGAATCTCTCCTTACATTCATGACTTCGAAGAACTGATCATGGGGTCCTTGGGGTGTTTTTGAGTTTTTAACGTCAGTTTCTAAATTCTTCAAATCCGTATCCATAAGTCTTAAGGATTTTTGAACGGTTTCTACAGAGACTCTCGCCGCCTTGTCAAGATGAATTAACTCTTCATTGAAGGTAAGGATTTCCGGAAACTTGTTCTCCACGGTCTCGACCAAGTAGTGAAGGAGCGTCTGACGGTTCTCCACGTCCTTTGTACTCGATAGCTTAGGGAGGTAGGAAATTTCAAATCCGACGGCCTGACCATTCCTCGAACCCGAGTTCATTACGTTCCCCATTAGGAGGATGAGTTCTAAGAGTTTGGCCAGCTTCTTGGAAGACTTGATTTCCTCACAGGCGGCAGTGGTAGCCACAATGCCCTAATTTATTTATAAATATGATGAATAGGTAATCAATACCTTGATGCACTGCTAGTATTTCATCATGCGTACTTACAGGCTTGATGTCTTGAACCGCGTCGATATACTGTGATCGAAACTTTAAGGATTTTAATCTTGGAACTAGTCGTTTAACAGATGAAATCTAAAATCCAAGGAAATAATGTTCTAGAATTATATATTAAACTAATTTCGTCATCTTATCCGCTTATGATATCTCTTAAAACTGACCGTAACAGCAAACTGCTCGGCTCCACTCAAGTCATCATATTCGCTCTGAAGCTCTTCCAATTTCTTTAGCTGGTCGGCAGGAGGCAAATAGTTTATGAGCTGTTCCAGTATGTTCCCGGAAAGAACACTTTCATCACATTTTAGAATGGCAACTTTAACATCATCAAAACTAATATGTTTTAGAGAGCCACCAAGAAGAATCAAAAGATTTTGGGCAGACTTTGGATCCAGAACGCGGAGACCCTTGACTTTCTTCCCTCCAGTCCCGTTCCCGTTCTCGTTCTCCTCTGCACGCAGCAAATGAATTATAATATTTTCCTAAAAAAAATTCCATTTCAATTCCAATGCTGGTACTGCACGTACCCTTATTTATTTTAACTGGGGCCTTCGTTGAGAATCGGTACAGGCCGCTTAGTATGTCGTCTGAAGCTAACTTCTCCTCTTCGATCTTGACCCAAAAGGATTTCTCAGACAGGGTTTGAGGGGCAATCTATGGGACATATGAAAAAGTCAATAAAGTACGAAGAAGAGCAGATTTACTGTAAATCCAACTTCCCAATGTCAATTCCATCCCAGTGTGACTTAATGGAATTTCGAGGGATTGTGAGTTAATGGATTTAGAGGGATTGTGAGTTAATGGGATTAGAAAGCTTGTGATTGAATGGGATTTAGAGGGATTATGATTTAAAGGTATTTATTGAAAGTCGGGTCGATATAAAGCTGTTTGTCACACTTTGTCGACTAAATCCCATCACAGTGAGGGCGGATTTAAAAGGATTAAGTGCGGCGATAACTTCGGAAAGTTGTTTATCCCACTTGACCTAAATCCCGCCGCACTTGGATCTCACTTTATCCCACTTAACAACTCTGAAGAAGAGTGACAATACTAGGCAGAATAAATAGCAAATTACAGTTTTCCAGTTTGCTTTCTTCATCGGCATCGTCAAGTTCCACTTCTTCTTAGGCTTCATGCCGTATGGCAGGTCGGCAGCAGGCTTTGGTGCAGCCGGAGCCTGAGGACCAAACCCAGGCCCTCCCATCATTGGCGGGGGCGGAGGGCCACCAATTCCTGGTGGTGGTGGAGGCGGGGGTGGACCGCCCATCCCTGGCATTGGTGGTGGAGGTGGACCTCTCATGCCCGGCATGGGAGGGGGCGGGGGACCGCCCATTCCTGGAGGTGGCGGTGGTGGCGGTGGAGGACCGCCAGTGGATCCCGGTGGTCGTAGTTGGAGTCCTAAAATGGCCCCAGCAGCGGCTATATCAATCTACATATTCAAAGAAGTGATGAGTATACAGCAAATATCAACTGACATGGTAAAATGGACGGCCTTGGCAAATAACAATTTGAAAAAAATAATGATCGCAAATGCCTTTGGACAGTTTGGCAACCGTGTAATAACTTTTTCTTTGTTTCCATTTACGAATTTAAAATATTACGTAATGAGTAGATATTTCTCAAATATAATAGCAAACTGTCAAAACACTTTTGCCATTGTCCAACTGGGTTTTACCAAACTGTTAGTCGTGCTTTGAACAGAATTTAATTTGTTAAATTATCATATAAATAGAAAACTACCTTTCCCCCCACGCCTCCTGATTGGAGGAACGCTTCAAGGTCGATCACTTTCTTCTTTAGCTGTTCATTTTGTGCATCGGCCTCCTGTTTCTGTGTTAGAGCTTCTTCTAATTTGACATTCAGCTCGTCGTTCCGCTTCTCATCTGCCACTCGTAATTTCTCTGAAAAATTCAACCCAGCCCGATTTAGGAGGAGCCCCAATTTATTAACCAGTAAAGAGAGCAAATCAACGAAAAATCAAGCACGACGAAAGTAAAACAGCATTCATTACCGACGACAAGATTAGTTAGCCCTTCAACATCAATTTGAAACTTTTTGGCTCTAAAGTCTGGGTCATAACCACTTCGATGTAAGACAATTTGAGCAATGCATTCTTCAATTAATTTGAAATACGAAGCCCTACGTCACATAACAAGAAATTAATACACATTCACCTAGGAAGTACTAACACCAAACACAAAAATATTACATGCTCCATTCCACTCCCGAACTTGTACGGAAAAATAAAAGAGGCATAATAAAGCAAGAAGCTATATAACATCTATATAACATCAAGAGTTTGCAAGAACGATTCTCACGTTTATCGTTGACCTGAGTTAGGAAATTGTATGAGAGCGCTGAAACTAAAGGATAACTTTATGGTTTGGCCCGACTCTAATGCAGAAAAATATTTTGTGTGAGTATCATCCCAGACATTACCATTTCAAACTTCCCAAATAAAGTATTCATCACTCCTCACCTAATTAGAGAGTCATCCCGAACACAAAGTAAATGCTGGAGCATTGCTAGGAAGAGAGGCTCCGCCGGAGTATCAGCGATGAGACTTTGAATCAAATCATAACACTCCTTCGGGTCATCAAACTCAGTATGAATGCAGTCAAACTTTTCGGAAAATTCCTCAAAATCCTCATTTTTATGCTGATTGAAGAGCGAGATTTGACTCTGCAAATCACTACCAGCATGTTGAGGAAGTTCCTCAATGACCCCATGGAGCCCCGCTCTCATAAATTCGTTTCGTAGGAAGATTCGATACTCATATTCGTCAGGCATGTTCACGATTGCATTGATTAGTTGCATACAACTTACCTAGTCATAGTGAACAATATAATACAGTATCCAATGGAGGGTTCCAAATATATCACCAAGTAGAAGTACAAAATATTACTTACTCTCAAGGAGTCATTTTCCTGCTGAAGCCCCTGAACTATTGGAATAAATCGATCACAACCTTTGTTTTCAGCAGAAATGGTAATGGCCTCAAGAACCCGCTCATGCCCATGCCAGTCAGCCAAAATACAAACTGCTCCAAGAAGTCGAGCAGCCTCTTGCATTACTACGGGCCGACTAGGATCCAGTGAACGTGCAACTAAGGCGAAGACCTAAAACAATTATATAACATGCAGCTTAGTATTCAAGCGTCAGTTGAACATGAACTATTTATATTTGTTACTTACTACTTATTTAAATGAACTTGTACTATCTATGCAATTTCGTTTATAAATAGTTTTTGCTCGTCAAATAAGTTCGTTGATGCGCTGTAATTGATTAGGAGCGCGGTAAAATAAAAGTTACCGTCAGAAGTACTCAAATCCAGCAAAATCATTTACATATTTCAAGAATGAATTAAGTAATGAAATCGCAAGTAATTAACACAATTCAATTTAAATAGTAGTCGATTTGAATATATATACTTAGTTGCAAGTGCTCTATAGAGGGTCGCCCTACGTGAAACACGGAACGACGAATCACTACCGCGAAAAAAATCACAATAACAGTGAGATGAATCACACCTTCTGCTAATATATTTAAAGTTCCCACGAA
Organism: Hypogastrura burkilli; assembly: GCA_034696285.1. NCBI lineage: Eukaryota > Metazoa > Arthropoda > Collembola > Poduromorpha > Hypogastruridae > Hypogastrura > Hypogastrura burkilli. The sequence goes on along the minus strand of JAQFZY010001650.1, from coordinate 4,445 downwards.
TTAAACGAAATTTTAAAAAGTTTTGAAAGATATTGATTAGGTGTACTTTGGCGCATCCGAAACCGATGCTAACTTAAGTTGACCTTGGGTGACCCTTATGGGACACCTGGGGGTCATAGGTAGGTCGGGGAGCATGAATACATGTGAGAAACTAGTTTTCCTACCTACCGGTCAACCGGTCACCCCATGACCCCGGGTGATCCGCAGGCGTCCCGCAAGGTCAACTTGAGTTAGCATCGGTTCAGGTACCCCAGGCCATGCAGAGTTATGCGCTTGGAACAATTCTTTGATATTGACCTTCGAGGTATATCCACATAAGCCATAACATGCATCAAATCAAAATGACTGTCAGAGGAAACGGATTACGAATCCGTGGTATAAATCATGTTCCGACTCCGCTCAAAATTGTGATTCGTTTCACGGTTGTAATTCGTCACTCCTTGTTGCACGTAGGGCGACATGCAAGCGCTCGTGAGAACACTTGTTGCAGTTTAATACTAAATGTTAGTATTTGTAATGGTTCGGAATATACTATACTCTAGAAGCTAGCCTGGTTCTTATTACTTACCTCTTTCTGATCAAATACTTGTTTTAACCCTGCAGTATTATTCATCAAGGCACGTAAGCACTTCAGACACTCCAACTGAATTTTAGACAAATGATCCCCCATTGTTCCCCTATTAAGAAAATTAAGTAAGTAGTATTATTAGGTATTTTAACACTAAATACAAATTGTCTCAAGCATAGTTCAAGTATCAAAAAGCCAACATACCCCCTGTGTGACACGTAGCACTCATTCAACAGATTTAGAACCAACTGGAGACCCTTTGCTCCAAAATCCTGGACCCATGACACGGGGTTATTAGTCAGTGTGATACGCAGAGACTCCACGAGATGTGAAACTTTTGAACCGTTTAGATGCTCAGCAGTACTTTTAGTAAGAGCGTTCGTCATTGCGTTGATGTAGTCGTTTGGGCTCTCGAGTTTACTTTTCGTACCCTAAGTGAAAGAATAATTCTAGAATGTATTGGTTGATGATTTATACGGCATATACGTAGGTTTAGGATAAAGCTACTCCTGAAACGGGTCTTACAGTATTGTAAGCAGATGACCCGCGAATGTAAGTTGACAACATCTTCCTCTTGTTCTCAATTGAGGTCATATTGAGTGGAACTTTCTTTTCATCTGTGAGATTCATATCGTCCAGCATTTTGTCAAACTGTTCCAAAACTTGCTTCTCAGTCAGTGGTGGCTCATTTATTTCGGGAATGTCCCCAAAGTCCGACTCGGAGTGTGGTCGGGAAAGTTGGGAAGCCTTCTTCCCTTTCGTAGAACCTCCCAGCCCGATTTTGTCCAGCTAGAGGAAACAGGGCACATCATTATTAATTGAAGGAAATGCTGATGACACTAGCTACAATATTCTGCTTATGAACGATAACATATGAACTTAACACGAAGAGTAAAAGCCAAAGTGCGTTACTTGTACTTACAAATCCGCCGGACTTCTGCTTGTTCTCGTTCCGTGACATGTTGAGTACTGGTCCTGTATCTGTATTTCCACTGAGTTCTTCTCATACAGATGCATCCGGCAGTAGAGTCACAAGGGTCTTCTGCTCTTCTGATCACCCTCCGCCGATCTTTCAACAAGCAGGGAGCGAAGTAAATACAGAAACTGAGCCGGTTTAACTAAACTAAATGAACGGAATCGATGGGGATTTCGGATTCTAAACTTCTCCTAAAATGATACTGATTACAAAAAAGAAAAGGAGCCCAAATTAAGCTTATTCCTCACCTCTCTATTCTTCCTTTTATTTTGTCTTGTCACATAATAACAAAAATAATAATTGGAGTGAGCCCAAAAAATTGGCTGTTTTTGAATTTTGCCGGGCGGCGAGTATTGGGCTGGGGCTCTTCTCCGGCTTTAGCCGTATGGACACGCGCACAAACTATAGAACAATAGGCTTCATGATTTATGATTCGTGAAAACTACTCACCGTAAGTAGGAATAACGAGCAATTTTCCATTTACCGCTTTATAATTTACAAATATTTTACAATAGGATAAGTAGACATAACTTCAAAATCCAAAATAAAGATGCTTGTTACCACTCTGAGTCCTTACATTTTTTATTTCGACTTTGAAGTTATTTCTAATTTCTACACATCTCATCACAAAATAGTAAGGCTACCTTGCCCTTGATTTATTTTTTGTAAAAAATATTTTTAAGTTAACGTATTTCATTTCTTGTTTAAAACTCATAATTGGACAGTTAGAGCAGTTGTTAGGTACGTGTTGGAGATTGGAATTTGATAGGTAAAAATCCTAATCTAGAAACTATGTAAGTATTTATGAATGATGTAGAATTTACTTGTATATTTTATTATATCAAAGGGGTTTCCGAATTGTCATGAAAGATAATTAATAATAAAGAATCTATTGCTCAAAGTACAAGGTTAACCCCTTCAAATGCTAAAAAATTCAGAAACAGTTTTCACCATGATTCGTAATTTGGCGCGGTGCTTAAGACGTCGGGTCAAGGGTCAACGTCATAATATGTCTTTCAATAATACGAAAATACATTTTAGAAAATTATTTGCCATTACTGTTGATGATATCAGGCCAAAATTGCATAGACCGATCAGAAATGACCGGGACCGCGTTAAATTGAATGTGAAACTGTAATTTCTGACTTTTCTAAACTTTGGTTTTTTCTTTGAGCTTCAATTCTATTATGAAATATATAATTAATTTATTAAATTTATTTATTAAATTAATTTATTATTTGTATAATTAATTTATAATTTCTTTTTTTTTGCGTATTATCGGAATAAAATTTTCCCCGAAAGTTACAAATTAGAATAGACAAAAAATTGTTACAAACGCAACGCTCTAATTGTATATGTATTTTACCAGAATTATAGCGGGTAGACGACCAAAGTTCCGATAAAACTTTTGAAATGCTTCTTCTCGCTTATCAGAAAGTGAAAATGAGGCAAAGAAGTAATCAGGTAAAGGAAGAGAGTGAATGAATATTAAATTTACTTTTTCCCTAACCTCGAGTGGCTCACTTTGAATTTGTATTCAGTTTTCTCTAGGCACTTTATTTGTTTATTCCGCCGATGCTTTTTTTTTTTTGCATGACAGACATATTTTTATGTACAAAGGAGAGAGAGAGACTCTACCACAGAGACAAGTCTACTGTAGATCACTATTAACTTTTACATCTTAATTATTCAATGTAGAAGCGCTTTTGAATACCGCGCGGGATTCATATTGCCTCTAAGCTGTGACCTGTAACCTTCCAAGATGAATTCAATGCTTTAATTCATTTAGCATGTTCCGGATGCGGAGAGCGGGTCCAGGTTCTGCCAAAGCGTCATACGAGGCTTGCACAGGATTTGAGGCTTCTGTTTTGAAACTTTACTTCTAAACACCATATCAAAAGCTTTAATCTAATAAAAACAATATTTAGTGAATATCTCGACGTTTTTGGTGTACATACAAAAAAATATTTCTGAAAAAAAAGTAAATAAATAACGGGCCTCTGCTTATTAAGAACTGAATTTAAAAAGGAGGTCGCACGTCGCACTCAAAGTATCGAATTTTCACTTTTCGCCAAATTTTTTAACAAACCTTTGATTCCTGTAGATATTTTGACGCTGAACAACGTTTAAATAGACACGAAAGTCACAGATCGCTTCCATGACCCTCAAAAAGGTCACAAAGGTCACATATGATGTTTAGATCACTTTTCGTTAAAAAATTCCGAAACTTGCCATACACACGCTTAGACCTGTTGACGCTGAACAATGCTTGGGCAACAAAGCCCATGTGTATGTATGTTTTAGAGTGAGGTGGACTCAAGCCGATGAGCTATCTCAGTTAACACCAAAGCCCTTAACTTGTAACTTGACTCCTTGACCTCCAAAATGGACGCCAAACCTGGATGACCTTTGTCTTTAGAAATCATTTTCAAACAGCGTAAAGTAGGGAGTTCCGTCAAGAGAGGTAGAAGTCTTTACATAATGCTTTATGCTTTGGAAGGTATTTAGTTTTATGATGGTCTTTGCTGTGTATGTGATTAAGAAGCGATATAAAAGGAAAGCAAAATTGAAGTGCGGACAAAAATTATTTATGAATAATTCGTATAATTATGGTCAAAACAGGTGAACCTTAATAAGAAGAAGTAATGAGCAATAATTGGTATAGTGTGCGAATAAGTAATGAGATAGGTAATATGGAGAACATTTTTAGCTTTCTTCTCCCTCCAAACTTCACGTGCGACTAACTGTTGTGACCTATGGGACTGTTGTTGTGGTTCAAGAAAGATAACCTGGATCGTATTTTCAAAAACAGTACACTCATAATTACTAGATCAGTGTCAAGTCACTACAAATGGCCTCACTCATTTGACGTTTTATCCCGAATTACTTTAATCCTGTGCA
>JAQFZY010001649.1:0-14562 GCA_034696285.1 Hypogastrura burkilli | reverse complement strand
ACGGTTGACAAATGTCAACCCTTGTGCGTTCCTGGATAGGTTTTGGATTAATGTGGCAAGTTGACAAATGTCAACCGGTGAGCCTTCGAAGGTGGATCCACCACTATATATGCACAGGTTAAGTGGTGGGCCTCACACAGGGACTTAGATTTCAAGATAACGGTCCACTTAATTATGCCCATCTTAAGACGGTTTATTGCTATGTAGCATTGAACTCTGAGGTATTGGCATAATCCAGTCTTTCTTTACAGTAGGCAGTAGGCCATAGTGAAATTGTACCTTACGATTTACAATCTACAGCATGATGTTTATTGCTAAACGCATTCTTATTGCAAGTAAAAGTGAAATAAGAGAGAAATCCGGTTTACCTGTAACTGTAGTAGTAGTAGTACATCTCTGTTTTACCAAACCCTGCAAAATGTGCAATGGGGAATGCCTCAACTGTAAAATTGGACGCCTACGTGTCGCGTGTCCCGTGTGTCTGCTTATACACTCTTTGACTGGCTTTGACCATGCGTAGGTACCTCACGAAATGTCACAATGAACAATGTTTTCCGGCACCTTAGCTTCATTTGTTGTGATTCCTTATATGTAGGTTGGTGCACCTACTACTTATTTCCCAAATACTCTAAGCCTCGTTTCATACATTTATCAAACGGTAAGGTACAGAAACTTTCCCATTTGGGTTTGAACCATTGTCAATTAAACATTATTTAAGACGAACATCCCTGCTGAGCCTAGGACGGACCAAAAGGCTTGAAACAAGATTCAATCGTTTCAAACTTTCCAGGAGCGACAGAAGCAAAGCATTGATTGAAGTGGGAGGAAGCGGCCACTAATTCGTAGCAGGTAAAGTATACTTTAGTCATATAATTCCCAATTGTTTTTATTTATTCGTTGTATTTAATGCAGCAAAAAGAAGGTACGTCTAGGCTGTACATAAACAATGTTAACGGTCAACAAATAATTCGATTTTTCTAAAACCTATTTCTTAAAAAAAAGTAATTTATGTCGTGGACGTGTACCAAATATTTTATTTGGATTGAGTCTACTGTATTTCCGAATTATTATATATCTTTTTTAGCTAAAGGACTTTTCTGGGATAATCCTCTATAGTATTACTTATACAGTATTATTTCGCATATAGTAAATGGCACTAGAAGGAAAAAATTGTACAAAACTTAATTAACACCTTTAATTGATACATTTACCTCTAATAAACAATTCAAAATAGGTTTTAAAATAAATAATCTTCTACGACATTTTGAGCTTAAGTATAGTAAACGAATCTTTGGCTTCACACATGATGCTAAAGATAAGTATATACCTATGCTTATTTAAATACTTTGGTCGAAACTAAAATACCTTCTTTGAGAGGAAAGCATTTTCCTACTCAGAATTCTACCTGATCCTTTATTAGCTGCAATAAATATATTTCGACTTAATGTCCAGTTGTATTTCTAGCAAATTATTAAAAAAAAACAAAAAAACTCTACGACTTATACTACTTATTTTTTCTCCAGAAATGGTTTCCTTGTGCTTCCCGGCTACGGCCAAAGTATGGACCCAGACTGGCTCCCATTTGATTCCAGACCTGAAGGGTTCGGATCACTTGCAAACGCTTAGGCCATTCAAAATCGGGACTCCAACCGCACTCAAGAAAGATAGCTTCTTGACTTATCTCCATTTTGATCCGAAAGTCCGTGCTGAGTTCCTAACGCTGAAGGCTGACAACGGTTCCGGAATAACTATAACGGGAAGTCATTTACTGTTCAAGAAGTCTGAGACCCAGGGACTGAGTCCAGTTCAGGCCAAAAGTATAAAGGTCGGAGACTCCTTGGTCTATCTTAATGAAAACAAGGAAATGGAATATCCCAAAGTCACCGAAATCAGCACTGTCACCCTGAACGGCGTCTACGCTCCATTGACGAAGAGCGGGACCATGATCGTTGACGGGTTCCTTGTGTCCTGCTACGCAGACGTGGAGTCCCATCAGAAGGCTCATTCGTGTCTGGCCCTGGCCCGCCTCTGGTACGCAGCCAGGCTAAGGTCATCGACCAAGGGTCAGGCACAGAAGTCCGCTAAGCCGAATGGGATTCATGCCTACGCCAAAGTTCTTATCAAAGTCCGAAATTTCATACCAGGCCTGACGATCTAGACAAACAAGGCTTGTATCTAATCTAAAACAATCTAAACTCCCCTTTACACGGTACGCAGCTTCTTTTCTTAATGATAACCCGTAAGTTAGTCCCACATTTAAGTATACTTGACCTACTCCCGTGTGAAATTTTTACTGTGTTTTGTATTTTAGTTCAATGTTTTTCCTTGGCGTGTGTCTCATGCCTCGCCGACACAATAGGTTGATAATATGTAGCTATGGATGCTGATAGGTATCGAATTGCAATTAACTGTAATTAACGTAGGGTAGTTATCGGACATGCAGAATACAAGTAATGGTACCTTTAAAATAATTTATACCTATGCTTGTGATCCATACTTTAATTTTAGTGTACCTTGTTTACTCCTGGGTGTATACTGGCCAAGTACTTCATGTAGTATAGACTTAGACGTAAACATAAGAATTCCGAAAAATAAAAGGATCCCAACAAATTAATCCGTGTGACAGAACAGTATGTGGGAAATTCCACAACCATTATTCTACTAATTATTAGCAGAATTAGCTTGAGGTGCATGCACTAATTTGCAAGTTCACTCACATTCATCCAGAGCTTGACCCAATTGTAACCATATAATAGCCCATTCTGAAGAACTTGGGACAGATACAGGAGAGCACACGATATGTATTTAGCTACTTACTTACTATATACATATTTAACAGAAATCGTTCCGCCATGTCATCACAAATAACTGAAAAATGTCTCTTTTTTTTTGCTACCAACATTTTTAGAATTAAGCTCAGAAAAAGTGGATGCAAATAAGCAAATCACTATGTCTACGTCAGTTTGCCAGCCGAGCAATATGACTCATATAGGGCATCGTATCAGAGAATTGTGTATGAATCCTTTATAAATGAACCCAAATATTTGACTCCAAAATTTACCTATATTTCCTCAGCTGCATATTTTGTTTTGGGCTAAGGTCAATATTTTAGAACTATAGTTTGAGCAATTTATGACAGCATCCTGGGAAAAACACAGAAAATGAATGACTCCCAGACCTATTTCATGAGCATTGCCAAATTACAAATTCACCAATTTCCTAGTCTTGCACCCACTACCCACTATTGCTAAAACGGAACACCCAACAGTAGTGAATTCTTACCAATCCATCAACATTAACTCCTTGAGACTTCGAGATGCGAAGCCGGTTTTGACGTTAATTTGTTACACGTATTGCATTTTCCCCTGAACTGACACTTAATTCATCTGTCAAAACATTACCTGCATACGCATAGGTACTACAAATATGTACAATAAACACATTACATTATTACATCAGCTATCCTCTGTACTGTACCTAGGGTAATATTGAATCTACGGCTTATATTGTGTGTAGGTATTTCACACTGCACTCGTGACCTCATAAAGGAATACCACATGGACTTGTACTTTGGTTGATCAGGTTGAACTTCCGCATGAGAGATGAAAACGAGAAGACAAATATTATGTAATTTAGGTTTTAGGTGGTTGGATGTAACCTACAGATGACCCACTTGGGATTAACATTGCGCTGCTGTTCCCAATATAAAAATTAGGGGTCTCTGATCTCAGCTAATATGGTTAAATAATAATAAACGTGGAAACAGACTCCTATCTTCAAAACATTCGGCGTTCTTCCTTTCTGGCACACAGTACACAGTTATAGAGTGTTTGGCTGGTTCTGTGAAGGTTAGATAATCTTAGCGGTAACCTGTCCTTCCTTTTTTGAATTTTTTTTATATATCATTCTTGTTACAATATTTTGAAGACGAAAACGGCACTGTAATAGGTATTACCTATACTATCAGTAGTACATATAAAAACCGTGCAAAAAGTATACACATTTTTCCATTCTTTCCCTCTAGAAATGTGCTCGTGCTGTTTCCCTTCTTCGGCCAAATTATGGACCCAGACTGGCTCCCATTTGATCCCAGACCTCCGACCTTCGGATCAATTACTAACTCTGAAGCCCTCCAAGGCCGGGACCAAGCCTGGACTCAAGAAGGACAACTTCCTCACTTACCTCCATTTTGATACGAAAGTACGTGCCGAGTTCCTGCAGCTGAAGGCGGAAAATGGAGCCGAGCTAACCATCACCGGGACCCATTTACTGTTCACTAAGACGAAGGACGGGAGCCTGAGCCCGGTTCCAGCCAATAGTCTAAATGTCGGGGACACACTCGTCTACCTCGGTCCAAATATGGAAGCGGAATATCCCAAAGTGGTCCAAATTAGGAGCGTAGCAAAGGAAGGGATCTATGCTCCACTGACGAAGAGCGGGACCATGATCGTGGACGGGTTCCTTGTGTCCTGCTATGCCGACGTGGAGTCCCATCGGAAAGCTCATTTATGTCTGGCCCTGGCCCGCCTATGGTATGGGGTCAAGCTTAGGGCACAGAAGACGAATAAGCGGGGCTGCGAGAAATCGAACGGGATCCTTGGTTACGCAAAAGTTCTTCTGAGAATTCAGAGCATATTGCCCGGTCTAAAAATTTAGAAACGGTGTCCTGTATTTCACACAAGATATCAATTTACGCTTTACCCTTGGCCGTTCCAGTATATGGGCATTGAGAGTCGTGTGTACAATTTATTTTAATTTTATCAGATGTGTATTAGAGCAGTACTGGGTCAAACAATTGGTAGTGTTGATATTGATAAACTAAGGATTTTAGTGTTCGTTAAAGTTAAGTCTTGAAGTTGGTAGCAGTGTGCTACTGAAAGCTTGGCAATTTAATAAATAATTGTTTAATTAAACCACGAAAAGCGTAAAATGTCCGATTTAAAGATGATAATTTAGTACGTGGTTGGAAGAATGTATAGTCTACAACGAAGGATGTACCTATTAGTTCTTATTTAGTGTGGGTTTTCGCCTATAATTTTAGAACACTACATATATAGTTTTACCTAAGATTAGGTATCTAGTTAGATAAAATAATTCTTTGTCGCTTTAAAAAACACACATCACATATTCCTTCACAGAACATATGACTGTATCATAACATCAGAAGCAAGATGTTCCCGGAATAATTCTAAAAAAATATAATATAAAAATCAGCGGATTTATCTTTAACAATAATGATACCTACTCACTTATAGGAAAACAAAGATGATTTTTGGGGACTAATTAATTTAACTTATTAGTATGCTTGAGAATAATATTATAAAAATACTTTTCTTTTCAAAAAAAATTATACTAAATTTTATTGTTTTTACTAAGTTTTGGAATGTTCTTCAGTAAAATGTAATTAGTCTTACAGATACTGCACTTCAAGTGATTATGTGTTTTAGTATAGCATAAGCAAATCGGAAGGCTTTTATTTCTTTTTCGGGGCTTGGATTGTTTTTCGTCCGAGATTATCTGTATTCTTGCAGGCTCTTTTTTCTCGGAAATATCTCTTCGCAGCTCGAAATAATGATCATATAATTTAGATCGCCGAATTTCCAGCCCATTGTGGCTAGTGGCTCTATACTGTATTGGTACAATATTACATATGGCATTGCCAACAAAATAAAAATAGAATATCCTAAGAGAGTACCATTGTGCGAATTAACGGAATATGTGAAAAATAACAAAGATCTGTTAATGATTACGAAATGAGCTTGACCTGCATTACATAAAGTTTTAGGCATACGCATAATTATTGTGTGGAGGTATGATCGTTATCAGCAGCAGAAGTTAGGTGCTACATTACATTTACTTACACGAGCGGGCCCGGCACTAGAAATTCAGGTGCTTACAATTACATTTTCTGAGCATTTCCATCGTACCTGCGAGTGCGACATTAAGACACACCATGCAGATATTACGCACACCTGCGCCATCTATGTGTATCTTTGCTCAAAACCGGTCAAACTAAGATTTGTCATTACTTCGCCCCTTTCTGCTACCGACCAATTACAGAACGAATAAAATAGTCAGACGGACATACGGAGATTTTAACGTGCATATTAGGGTGTTTATATAAAGTATTATATAAGGTAAACTAGTAATTACTTTTGTTTTGAATGCTTTTAATATTACTAGGTATTACTACCTACTACTACCTATACATTATGGTTATAGTGCAGACGCGTTAGTGTTGTACTTTAAATTAAATATTGACCGGATACTATCACTTGTTGCCATCATTGTTGAGGGTGAAAGTCTGTAATTACGAATAATCTTATTAGGTTGACTTCCATGGCACGTCGAGACTACCGCCTGCCTGTTTGGTAGGTTTGTCTGTTCTGTAACGTATCGTATTTTTTAACCAACATACAGCAGACCACTTATTACCAGCTATATATTGATTGAATCCACATTTTTATTAAGTAGCAGAGCTACTTTATGTATTTAACTTTTCTGTCTGTCCGTCTCTCTGTCTCTCCGATACGCCTGTATTCAATCCACATCACACCGCGTCCTTGGATAACTTCATTTATGTGGTAGCAAACTACAGGGTCCTTGACCAAACTAAAAGCGCAAAATTTGACCTAAATATTTGGTAACTAACGTCAGTTAGAATTTAAGTGTTTTAATTCGTTCAGTTAAGACGAATTTCTGTACCTAACGTAACCTAAGTTAAATGATAATAGTTACCACACATCTGCGACAAAATTCATTATCCGTAGATTGTATATAAGCGTCCCTTACACAGTTATTTATAAATAACTCAAGAACCCGTTGACCGATTACTAACCTTTAATTATCGGTCGCAAATATTCCTGTAATGTTAATTCAATTTTCGGATTGATCGGAAAAGACTTACTTCCAGGTAAGGATCAAGGTCAATTTGATTTTGAGGTATCCGTATCACTTGCCTTTTTCCAATGGCACAACTCGGATTGACCTACGCCTCTCTGTTGACCAGTGCGCAGTTTCAAAACCAGTACAGTTATTAAGGAATTCATATAATTTTTATGATAAATATGTCGGCAACGGAAGGATCGATTCACGGTGAACGATGTTTCAAGCTCGTATAGTTCAAAATGTTGTTCACAAATCGAATCCCGATATTTGAGCCGTTCAGGCTATAGGTCAAAACCCGCAATTCTTTACTTTGTATACTTGTTTACAGCGGTTGACTTGCTAGCTTCCTTCTTTGTGAATGTAGTACTCACTCTGTCGTCGCAAGCCATGCCTTGCCTTCTGGGCTTCCTAATCGGATCATGCTGAACTTCCGTATAGACGGAAGTTGCCAAACATGATCTCTGAGGGCACAAAAAATGGAGCCTGAAGATGGTCAGACATGAAAGTTACCCTACCTCAAAATTGTGAGTCTGAACTAATTACGCAAACTGGCGGACGAGTGCAGCAGGACAAAGCGGTACGGGCAGTACAGTATTACGGTTTATCAAATACACACCAAGAATTATGAGACTCAAAACGGAGGTAGACATATTTCTTAGCTAACAGTTACTGTGATCGGCCGGTTGAGCGAAGCGTAACCAATATCAGCGTCAGTGTGTTTAAAAAAAAATTATCCACACCGGGACTGCGTTTATTGTTACTTGTGTTATTTAGTGACAATATACTTATGGGATGTCACTGGTGGATTTTGAAAAAGGAAATTCGACAATTCTAATAGGTAAGTCGTAATTTTACCTTTTCATAGAGTTTTAATTATATCAAAAATTTTAATCCTTCACAGAAGCCCAAGGATGTGTGTAAGTTTATGTTTTCCGGCCTCAGCCTCAGTCTGGACAAGGACGGGAGCCCAATTGATCCCGAATCTAGAAATATCTAATAAGCTTCAAAGGATCAAGCTTTCCAGATTAGGGAAGCCGCCTACCATAAAAACCGACACTTTCTACACATACCTTCATTATGATGCGGAGCAGCGGGCCGAATTCCTTGTCCTGAAAATCGAGAACGGCGCAGAGCTACGGTTATCTGGAGATCATCTAATATTCTGCAAAAACGAGGCTGGAACCCTTACCACAGTTCCGGCCAGAGACATACGAATCGGTCACTCTCTGATTTACATTACGAAGGAGGAAGAAGTAACAAATTCTAAAGTAGTTGACATAGGCCGAGTAGTGCTGACCGGCGTCTATGCACCACTCACCGAGAGTGGGAGCCTTATCGTGGACGGATTCCTAGTGTCCTGCTACGCAGGCGTCGAGTCACATGCCAAAGCCCATGCCTTATTAGCCCCACTTAGGCTCTGGTACAGGAACAAGATCAGAATGTCAACTATGCTCAAGACTAAATCAGCATCGAAAAGGCTAAACCATGTTGATGGGATTCATGACTATGCCAAGTTCTGGACCGAAATTCGGAGCCTATCCCCAAAACTGGAAATTTGAGAAAAATGACTTATCTGAACCTATTTTTTAATTGTTAGTCTTCTAAGTACAAGAAACGAGTACCTTATATACGTAAGCCAGCATACTTGTAATTATGATGCTTGAAACTTGTAATTCTAGAATATTTCCGTTTTATGAAGTATTAATTATTGTGTCGAATTCCTAAAATGCTTTGTAAACAAGGATTCCAAGTTTAAGCCTTGTGAGGGTAATGCAAAATACGAAGTCCAATAAAATGCGGATTACTTCTGTATCACGGATACAACATAATATTATTATATAGCGTCTAACGCGTCTATAAATTTTACTTTTACTAATTTAGCCCAAGCATTGAATTACCACCTGGCTCATGCTTTAAGCCTTAACATTGACATGCGTATTCTACTAATCATTATAACGAATATTTAATTGTATTTTCTTTTGCGAGTACGTGTGATGTTAGTGATTCCGAAATTGATGTTCAATCAATCCTTAACGGCTATCCAAATGGTGGGCCATATAACAGACAGTTGGGAACCTTGGTGCATGGCTGACGCTGCTGAATGTGTATCGATCTCCGGCTCTGCAATTTAATTAGCTAATTAGATTAGAATAGCTACCTAATGACATTCGCTTATGTCAATTTGTTTCTTATATCCATATCCACTACATATACTACACATACCTACGGAAAATAGACTATTATGAACATGAAACCAAAGTATTGTTCCTGTGGGAAAAAACTTTCTCCACTGACGTTAGCTGAATCCAAAAAATAAATAATAAAAGCCTAGAAAATACTGCCCATACAAAAGCGTGATTTCAGTAGCTTGGGACCAAAAGGTCAACTGACACTTTGTGGTTTACCAATTATAAACATAGAAGTTTCGTTCCTATAACGCCGTAGTTGAAGAAATAAAAGTTTATTTAGATGGGAATTTGTTTTTTCAAAATTATAATATTTTAAAATGTTATTTTCGCGTAATTGGTTTGGTACTTCGAAAACCAATTTGATAGGGCGCTAGATGGAGTTCGAGTTTACATACAAGTGACATGCTTGAATGAATCACTAAGTTTTATGTATAATGCTGATTTAGATCTGAGTTGTATTTAGCAATTATATGCGTGACAGGCGGACGAACAAGATCATTCCCATAAGAGCTTTAGGTCTAAAACAGAAACACACGAAATCAATATGACATTCTGCAATAATATATACCTTTTGTTAAAAATAAAACCGCACGAAAAGTGTCCCATTCGGATAAACTCTAAAAACATGAGTTCAAAATTACGTATAAGAAAATTTTGCTATAAAGTAAAATTAGCTAGAATTAATTGCTTATATTAAAAATCAAACTAAATATTTCGTAATGAACCAAAATAAGTCATATTTTACTATTCTTCGTATTTTCCATTAATTAATTAATTAATGTTTATTGATTCTCGCTGCTGAAACATCCCAGAAACGGAAGTATTTACAGTTCGAACTTACCCGTCTAGGACGATTTAACGCTTCCTGTTCCATTCCAGCAGATGCTAACCTTCGATATTGAATTTCCATAACATCATCCATGCCTGAATGCAGTTTTTTGTGTGGAAATCCGAATCCTTCGGTTATAGCTTGAGCAAGCACAAATACTATTGCAAAGAGCAGAAGTGAATTACGAATTCCTCCCCACCAAATCCCCTTGTTGGTCATTTGAAATGGAACTTCAAACCAAAATTCGATTTTTTTTTATTGAATCCGTGTTTTCCTATTTCTGTCACAACTTTAAGCTACAAACTGATCCCATGGAACAATTGGTTGCCCTAGTATTATCATTATTTCCGTTCAAGCGAATGTTATAATACTGAAATACAGTATACTATCAGTTCAATAAAATTTAACTTTATAATAAGAGAGGCAGTAGGCACGATAGTGATTAATTTACGCAGTAATAAATGTATTTTGGCAGAACTCGTGTCTAACGTATAAAGCCTAATCATAAAACAGCGGCATGAACAGATAATTTGAACAAATATCCCTTGGACTATTAATAAAAATAGCACAGTGAACAAAAAGTTTACAATTGACATAAATAGGTAGTAAACAGGAAATTTGTAAAATTATACATCTACACTTGTATTTAAATTCAAAATTTAGTCTTATATCCGTATCAATAATCATTCTGCCCAGTTAGCCATATAGACCTATTTGTTACCTCTACTATGTCACCTGCCGATCTAGGTGTTCATGTTCGTAAATACATATTTGAATCATATTAGTTCGTAGTACACAAACTTCTACCCTACCGCAACGCAGAAATACAAAACTCAGGTTTATTAGCCAGGTCAGTGTTTAATGTAAATACACAATATCACTAATTAAATTACAAGTTACATTATACCAACAAAATAACGTTAATGATAAGTAGGAAATGTTACAAAAGGCACCAAATGATTATAGGCGTACCTACAAAAGCAGCATATCAACGTTTTTATGAACCAATACAAATATGGCGTAGACAACTTAATAAAATATTTATTCGTACACATGTACGGTATGCGGCAGTCTCAGGTAGTTACTTACTTGTCCTGCCTGTAATGTAATATGTAATAATTATTTATTAAGTCACCAGACGTTAATAGGGACACATGACACAAGCTGCACGATATTACGATGTAGTAGGTCATTTTCGGACACAGCGACCATTGAACTAGAATTCCTTTCCTAGCATTTGGGAATCATAATCATAGTTCCTATATCCAAGCCCTATGATTTTCGGAGACAGGAACCATTGAACTAGACTTTCCTTCCTACAAAAATTGGCAAATCATAATCATGCGGTTGTGTATTGGGCAAGCCATGACATGTAGTATAACGATTTATTATTTAGTTCACATAAGTACATACTACATACGTGTGACAGAGAAAATCCTGTTTTCCTACAAAATGCCGACTTGGCTGTCAATCGTATCAACAGTAAAACGCCTACCTTTCTTATTATTGAGGCTTCCGTTGTAATATAAACGTCATTTGAGACCGTGGCTCGAAAATACGTAAAAACATTCACGGTTTGTTCTCCATTGAAGCACGAAGCCGGTAGTGCCAAAAGCGGAGAAGATACTTACATAGAACTAAAGCTGAATTCCAAATAAACCCAATTGAAGTTGAAACAGTGATACAGAATACAGAACCAAAAAATACCATTGAAGATTAGATAGGTATGTAAATTATATTTAAAATACGAAGTTGAGTTTGCGGAAATCTAATTTATTTTGATATAAATAGTTTACCGTTTACCGTAGTTAAAGATGTGGTGTCGGCAGCCTTTGCTTTCCAAAAAGTTGCGTCGCTTAAAATCTAAAAAAATCGTAATACAATGAGTGAGTGTTACTGTTTACCAAGCCATTAAATTATTAACGTTGGTCGGCATTGAGCCTTGGGTTTAATCACAGGATTTGCTATTCGAATCCTTTGTACTTCATAATGTAGTAAAATCATTAATTGGCATTGGAATTGAGGCATACCTTTCATAAGTCGTTATCTCATTGATCGAATAACGCCCACAGTATTCACGTTCATTAATATCAATACAGAGGTAGAGCTCTGAGCTTGCCTTGTAATTATTAAAGAGCGGAGCTCCTTTATGTGTCTCACTTTTCTGTCCGTCTGTCTGTCCATCCGTTACGCCGTTTTGTTCAGAACTGATGAGCAACTAGTCCGAATCTCAAACTGTTTGTGCCGAAGAGATTGCCTTGGTAACGTTTTTAATTGTAAATAACCAAATAGAAAAGTAGCTTAAAGGTTCGTTCCAAAGGGTATTCTTCCTCTCTGTTCTGCTGCCAGCGATTCCGCGAAAACAGCTAAAGTTACGCTAAGAATGAAGACGCATCAAAACCAGTACATTGGTGTAGTAAGGACCATGTACCATGTCGGTCGTCCATAGCAACATCCACGTTAATTATGCTTCAGATAAAATATTAAAATGATAACTGCATTATTAAATCCATCATTTATAGCCCCTCAAAATTCAGTAGTGATTTCTTTATTGCTACTTGTTATTAAATCCAATATCTACGTGGGTGGGCATATATAAAATCAGAAAAAATATACAATGACATTTTTGGAAAGCGCAAAGCTCAATTTGCAAATTCAGTTGAATTAAAGTAGGGTGAGACTTGAAGGTCTTTACTTTAATTAAAAAAAAACCTGCTTCATTTATTTATAAAAGTTTTCTAATTAAGACTACAGGCCTTGTAAATATATTCTATAACTTAAAATGAGATTCCGCATAAAGTATGCTTCTTTCGTTAGAGTTTTAGTAAGTTTAATTAGAATAGAAATTCGAAACCGTATATACTACTTAGTTTAATTTAATTTTCAAGGTATTGGTACTAAATTCAGATTGTGCTATCTGTTCTTTATCTTCTAGATCTAAACAATAAATTCGGCATTCAACAAACATTAGGATGTGCCTCTGCTTTTGCTTCCCGGCCTTTGCCTCGGTTCGTACTTCTTCCGGCTCTACTTTGGTGACGGACCTGAAGCCGGCCGATATACTAGAATCCCTTCGACTGGACACAGAAGGAAGACCATGTGGGCCCAAGGAAACCCCTCTCCTAACCTACCTCCATTTTGACCCCAGCCGACCCGCCGAATTCCTTACGCTCAGATGCCAGAATGGGGCGCAACTATCGCTTTCGGGGAGTCACCTTGTCTTTCGGGCCCATGCCAACGGGACCTACAAAGCCACACAAGCCCGAAACATCCGAATCGGAGACTCTCTTGTCCAGCTAAGCCAGGACAATACATCTACTCATGTCAAAGTAGTAGGGATTGGCTCCGTCTGGGTCAGAGGGGTCTACGCACCGCTCACAAGGAGCGGAACAATGATTGTGGACGGGTTCCTGGTCTCCTGCTACGCCGAGGTCAAGTCCCATCACAAGATCCATTCACTCATGGCTCCGCTCCGCCTCCTTCATGCATCCTGTAAAAAGGCGGGAAACGAATCAAGCTCTGTACTCATGCAGAGGACCAAAGACGGTTATAACAGCTATTTAAAGTTCCTGATTAGCCTTCGTGATTTATTTCCAATGGTTAAGGTATAAATTTCCAACGAATTTCTATGTATTTAATCTACTTTACATAAGTCCTATTTCCAACCGGTATCTTGTGATAAATAATATGATGTAATACTGAATACATAGTTAGCAGAACCCACATCCTCTACTATATGCACGTTAAACTAAACCCCTGTATGTCCAACCGTTTTATTCGTGTAATTGGCCGGTAGCAGACAGGGGGCGGAGTAATAAAAAACCTCAGACTGAAGGTTTTTGTTAAAAAAGTCACACATAGATAGCGTAGGTGTGCCTAATATCTAAATGGTGAGTTTTAATTGTACACTCGCATGTAGGGTGGAAATGTACAAAAAATGTGATAATTAGTTATGAAATCAAATGTTACGTACCAGAGCTGTGATGATGCGCACCAGAATTTCTGGTGTCGCTAGTACATACATTGTATGTAAACGGATTGCGCTGCTGTTGTTGAATACCAGTAGTAAGGTGTGTGTCTTGTGTGTCCTGTGTTACTATGTACATATAAGTGGAGCAAGCAGCAACTAATCTTAAGTTAATTAAACCTAGTTACACTTCCACGTCATTTGGGAAATTAGAGGATGGTGTAAAGCAGTGCCAGGTGCTATACAACAACGCCTTAAATGCAGTGTAATACCTATCGTAATTACTTGTGCTCGGAATGTGTTAGCATGTTCCTGTGTACGTATGGTGTATAGAAATATTGATATATATTGAGAATTTACTCTCAACTTCCAACAGTATAAGTGCCTTCCGTATCGTTTAACCAGCTTCTCAATTAATTTGAGTCCGAAAAATATACTTCTCAATAATGGTGCTTTTTTAAGTGCTTTCTTAACTGCTTGAATACAGTAGACCACTCAAGTCATGACTCATATTAGTAAATGACGCACACGCGGTCTCGTGCAGGCAAATGTTTCATTATATATATAATAGCGCTAGGTCCGGCTATATATATTTCTTTCTTTCTTTCTTTCTTTATTTATTTATTTATTTATTTATTTATTTATTTATTTGTCTCTAAGTTTGCAAACATTTCTGTCAACAGTTGGCA